>MCJB01029264.1:38619-64460 GCA_002018475.1 Nicotiana obtusifolia | reverse complement strand
CCCCCCCCAATAATATCTTTTTTTTCATTTTGCTAGTATGTTTTAATTAATTTTGTTACTGGATTTTCGATTTCATTAACCAAAAAATGAAATGGTTATGCTCCTGTACTGAATTGTTCAATTACATTCCCTTAGATGTCTAACTTTTTTCTTTTATTCAAAAATTCTAACTTAATTAACATTCTAATTAAAAGGTGTACTTAAAAGAAGAAGTTATAAATAATTTAGTTTGTTTTTATGGTATTAAATATTTAAATAGATATTCTGCTATTTAAGGTTTGTCGCAAAAATCATGTCGTACTGGATAATACAATAGGCCAAATCCAGTAAACTTGTGCAAATCCGCAAAAGCCTGCGAAGGCTTGCAACCACCCCGCACTGCATCATTCTTTTAAAAACTTATTTCAACTCACCTGGCACCCGTCTCTTCTCGCATTGCTTTAACTTGCTTCATCCCGCATAATCTTAAACCCGCACCGTCCCAATCCACCGCTCCATTTGCCATTCCTAGCGGTAAACAAATTAATAGACCTACAGTATGTGAATTGTGATAAGCACACACATAGTAAATTAATATAACTAGTTTACAAAAGGTCTTTGGCTTTACGCAGAAATTAAAGAGGGTTGGTAATAAAGATCTTTCTATTTAGGAGTGATTCTCTCCTTATTTACATAATTTATTATTTTTGCTGCCAAGTAAACGGCCAAACTCACAGTTGGTCGTGATATTGCTTCATTTTAATGGATTTTATCCGTGTCTTATTCTTTGGTCTATGAATGGAATAAATAAATATATATTACAGAGTCTAAACATATGGGTGTATATAACTAAGAACTTGTGATTAAAAGAATAGTGTCACCAAAATGATTTATTTATTTGGAATCACTGAAAAAAATTTAATATTATATACATGTGAGATTATTCAATACATGTATTGAGAATTATGATTAATGAATAGTTCACACCAAAATGGGTTATTTATTTGAGTCATTGGAATATTCTCAATGTATCATGTCTAAATTGTTCTTAAAAAGTGTATACTGGTATTGGAGGTTTACCTTGTGATAATAGTGAAGCTAAATTAACTTATGAGATGAGATATTATGTTTTCGCCCAAAGGATGAAACTTAATGTCTTGGATTCTCATGTTTGTATATATATATATAAGATAAGGAAAATTTGTTGTAAGAGAAGGTTTTGTGTCTCTTGCCTAAAGGAATGACACAATGTATGTCTTGTACTCTTGATGATATGGGGAAGATGTTTTGTATCTCTTGCCTAAAAGTGGGGATACAATGAATGCCTTGGACTCTATGATCTTTTAAAGGGGAGACAGTTGCATCTTCTACCCAAAAGAGGGGTGCAATAGATATCTTCGACTCTTTTGATTTATACATACATGCCCATGATTTTCTCTAACTTTTCTCATATTTCTTATACAGCTGTTAACAACATAACTACTCAATTGAATTTCATTGAAACTCTAACTAGTAGCAACTAGAAGAAGTGGAAACAAGATTTTGAAATAGTGTTAGGTTTGATGGACCTGGACTTTGCATTGACTGAACAGAAACCTGTTGAACCTACAACTACTAGCATTACTAATGAAAAGGCTAAGTATGAGAAATGGATGAAGGCTAACAAATTGAGATTTATGATCATGAAGAGATCCATTTCTAATCACATATAATGTGTAATTATGAATAATGAAAATGCAAATGATTTCTTAAGTGTCATTGTACAGAAATTCCTAGAATCTGATAAAGTTGAGATAGGTAGCCTAATTGATTTCCTGTCTACCATAAAGTATGAACTTTTAGGTAGTGTCCGTGATCACATCATGAAATTGATTAATATTGCTACCAAACTGGATAATTTAGGTGTAACCGTTACCAATGATTTTCTTGTTCATCAATCCCTAAGGTCCCTTCCTGAGCAGTTTAACCAGCTTAAGACAACCTATAATGCACAAAAAGATAAGTGGAGTGTTGATGAGCATATTACTATTTGTTTGGTAGAGGAAGGGAGGATCCAAAAGGAGAAAGTTGAGGGCGTAGTGAACTTTGTTAGTTCGTCTAGATCAACTGATTATCCCTCTTATAAAAGAAAAGGTGGACCCAATGTAATAGTGGTCATACTAATAAGCCTGGTGTTAACCAATGTCAGTCTCATAATTCCTTGGTCGTCAAGCTGTAATTAAGAAAGAAATCAAGTGCTGGGATTGCAAACAAGTAGGTCATAAGAAAGCTGGTTGTCCTCTAAAAAAGAAACTAGGTAATCTTTTAGCTTTTGTCTGCTTTAAAACTAGTCTTGTTCATTTCCTTTAGATTCCTGGTGGTTAGATAGTGGTGCAACTGTTCATGTAACCAATGACTTGCAGGAAACAGACGGAAGCCAAAAGAGGATGAAGCCAGTATTTATTGTGGGCAATGGACTTAAAGCAAAAGTAGAGTTTATAGGGACTGTTATTTTACGTTTTAAAAATAATTCTAGTATCCGTTTAGAAAATATAGTTTTTGTACCGTCTATGAGATGAAAATTAGTCCTAGTTTCACTTTTGGACAAAGCTAATTATTCATTTCAACAAAATAATGGTATTATTAAATTTTCTATGATTCACATGTTGTTGTTGATGCCTTTTTAAGTGATGGTCTATATTGCTTGAACGTGTTGAATGGGATTTTTTCTGCAATGCATGTTGGGAATACTGCCCACAAAAGGTCTACTATGAGTAAAACGTCTTACCTGTTATGGCATAGGCGTCTTGGTCATATTTCTAAAGAAAGAATTGAATGATTGGTAAATAAAAAATTTTGCCTGTTCTTGATCCAAAAGATTTTAAAACTTGTATGGTTTGTGTTAAAGGTAAAATGACCAAGATTAAGAGAAAGGGTTCCACTAGGAGCTCTGAACTTTTAGAAATTATTCATACTGATATTAGTGAACCTTATGTACCTATTTTGACCAATCATAAGTATTTTATTACTTTTATTGATAACTTTTCAAGATACTATTATATATATCTTTTAAAAGAAAATCTGAAACACTTAATAAGTTTAAAATTTACAAGACTGAAGTTGAAAAATAATTTGGAAAGTCCATTAAGATAGGGCGGTCTGACTGTGGTGAGTACTATGGAGAATATGATGAGGCTGGTCAATGTATGGGGCCTTTTAATTTATTTTTGCAAGAATGTGGGATAGTAGCACAATATACCATGCCAGGTACTCCTGAGCAGAATGGTGTGGCTGAAAGACAAAATCGTACTGTCATGGAAATGGTGAGATGTATGATGTCAATTACTAGCCTACCTAAGTCTCTTGCGGTGAAGCCTTAAAAATAACTAGCTATATCCTGAATAGAGTTCCTACAAATCTGTCTTGAAAACTCTCTTTGAACTATGAACAACCCGAAAATCTAGCTTAAAGTATTTTCACATTTGGGGATGTCCAGCTGAAGTTTGTATTTATTCACCCACAGAAAAGAAAACTGATCCTAAAACTACCAGTTGTTTCTTTATAGGCTATCCTGATCATTCTAAAGGTTTTAGGTTTTTCTGTCCTGGGCATGGCACTAGAATAACTGAATCTATTAGTGTAAAATTTCTTGAGCATGATGTTTGTGATTGTGATTGTTCATGTGAAAAAAAAATTGTGTTGAAAAAGAAGGAAGTCATTGTCCATGTATCTGTTGTACATGAAAAGATAGTAAACCAACATATTCATGTGGGGAAGAATCAAGGGAACAATGACGCATATCCCATGGTCCCCGAGCAAAATTAACACAATGAACCACTCCGTAGTTCACAAAGAGAAAGAAAATATGACATCTCTGATGATTTTATCGTATATGTGGCTGAAAATCTTAGTGATACCGGAGAGTTGACTGATCCTTTATCATATGCTCAAGTTATTTCCTCTCCATATGTTGATAAATGGCGTGAGACAATGAAAGATGAAAAAACACAATAGAGTGTGGGAGTTAGTTGAATTTCCTGTAGGTTTTATGCCTATTGGTTGCAAATAGGTGTTTAAAACTAAAAGAGACTCCAAGGCAAACATAGACCGTTATAAAGAAAAGTTGGTTGCTAAGGGTGACACTTAGAAAGAAGGTATTGATTATAAACAAAAATTTTCTCCAGTTTCATCAAAGGATGTATTTAGAGTTGTGATGGCTCTTGTGGCTCGTTTTGATTTAGAGTTGCACCAGATGGATATTAAAACTGCTTTCCTGAATAAGAGTCTGCTTGAAGAAGTTTACATGGTTCAATCTGAAGGGTATAAAGAAGCTGGTAAAGGACATCGTGGGCAAGCTTAACAAATACATATATGGGCTTAAACAAGCCTCCAAGCAGTGATACTTAAAATTAGATGAAATTATTACAAAATCTGAATTTGTGAAAAATAAGCTTGATGAATGTGTTTATCTCAAAATTGCGAATGGATTTTACTATTATGGTTCTCTATGTTTATGACATTTTGCTTGCCACAAATAATTTAGGCTTGATGAATGAGACCAAGCAATTTTGTCTAGGTCTTTTAATATGAAAGATCTTGGTGAAACCTCTTTTGTTCTTGGAATAGAAATTAAAAGAGATAGGTCACGTGGTTTGCGGGGTTTATCACCGAGTTCCTATATTGAGAGTGTTCTTAAAACTTTCAGTATGCAATATTGCAAATCTGGTGTTGCACCTGTTGTAAAAGGAGACAAACTTAGCAAGGATCAATGTCCGAAAAATATTGTTGAGAGGAGAACCATGAAAGATGTGCCATATGCAAGTGTTGTTGGTTGTTTGATGTACATACAGATTTGTACAAGACCTGGTGTATCATTTGTTATTAATATATTGGAAAGATTTTCTTCTAATCCTGTGTGGGCACATTGGGTGGCTGCAAAGAAAGTGATGAGATATCTATAACACATCAAAGACTTGATGCTTGTGTACAAAAAAGTTGATGATCTAGACCTGCTGGTTTATTCAGATTCTAATTTTGCAAGAGGCAAGGCACTATGAAATTAACTTCTGGGTATATTTTTATGTTGGCTGGAGGTGTTGTTTCTTGAAAAAGTGAGAAACAAAGTATCAGAGCTGCATCCACAATGAAAGCTGAGTTTATTGCTTGTTTTAAGACTGCTTCACATACTGTCTGGATGAAGAATTTTCTTACTAAACTGCAAATTGTGAATTTTATATTTAAGCCTGTGACTATTTTCTGTGATAACAGTGCAACTGTGTTCTTCTCTAAGAATAACAAGAGAACAAGAGACTCTGAGCATGTTAGCCTTAAGTTTCTTAAGATTAGAGACATGGTAAAATAAGGTGATATATGTGTTGAGCATATTAACACAGAGTCTATGTTGGTTGATCCTTTGACTAAAGGTCTTAGGCCTGTAGTGTTTAATGAACATGCTCAGAATATGAGTATTTTAGAGTCTTTCGATGTGCTTTAGACCGTGAGAGTTACTTTGTAATTGTTGACTGAGATATTGCTTTTAATAAATTTTACAGAAACTTGTGTTATATATATTTGTTATGCTTATTGACTAACATGATAATTTATCTTTTATTTTTAATTGGATATTTCATAAACTCATGGTATCTTTGAGTTTTGCTGCTTGTTGCCTTGATTACCCCAGGTAAGGCACAAGGGATACCTCCTGAGGTGATATGATTTTAGTGTCACTTGGAGGCTCCTGAGGTGATATGGTTATAATATCACTTGGAAGATTATTTTTTTCTAAGAGGTGTGGCTCTGTTCACCTTGATTAGAAAGGTAACATGCTTATCACACATGTTTGACCCATGTTGAAGATAATTGTAGCACAAGTGATCATAGAGAGAATTCATACCTTGAAATGGTGTGATGCCTGCTATGATTCATTGTTAGTGTTCTCCATTAAGACTAGATGGATTGTTATATGGGTCATTCTATCCTTGACTATTTGAGTAGTGTGGCCACTATAGAGTCTAAAATCTTTTTAGAAAATATTTTTCTCAAAACTCAAAAGTTTTAAAATTATTTTCTTGTCCTCAATTAACGTTGGGGTCCAAGCGGGAGAATGTTAGAATTTGGACTTACGTTAATTGTTTGTAGCCTAAAAGGATAGTGACCTGGCTCAAGTGGTAGTAAATAAAAGGCCTATTATAAAATATCATATGTGTGGATAAGTGAGGCCCAATAACAATTGGCCTGTGATGAGTAGGCACTATTTATAAATAGATGCCAACCCCCCTTTCTCTAGCTATCAGAAAATCCTAGCGTGTTCCGCCTCTTGAATACGTGGTAACGGTAGACGTCCCATCAGTCAAGTTCTTTGGACTTTGAGAGCGCGTAGCTCGTAGATCGTGGAAGTTGGTCGCAGGCTTAATTGTCGTTTTCTGTCACAGTTGAATTCATAGAGTTTAATGGTACGCTTCCTTAGACTCTAACTCAAGATTATGATTTTATATTTGTATGATTGTATCTTAATCTTTACTATGTCTGCTAATTAATTATCTAGCATATATCTGTATTAGTTCTTTTTCTTCTTTTTAGAAACTTTACTATTTGACTGTTTTCCGTCTTCCAATATATTATTTTGCTCGATTTTCATAAGCAAATCTGTTTTTGTATGAATTCCAAATACAGTTAAATATTTTTTGTTATTAGAAAAGCTTCTTAAGAATTTTCTGAACCAATAACGGGCTTTAAATATAGTCTTTAAAAATATTAGTATATACAGTTCGGAATGGAAATGTACTCTTGGATTGTTACACTTTCTTTTGCCTTTGGGGTTCGAGAATAGATGTCAACTATTATATATATCTTCTTAAAAGTAAAAGGTCCAACTATGTCTGTATTACGTGAGAATAGAAAGAACTTAACGGGGAAAAGTATAAAACTAATGACATTGTAATCCGAATTATCACTTTTGAGTATTAAACCGTCTCCTTGAAACAATCAAAGGTTAAATATATGAAAAGTGAAACAGAGGTGGTAAAAAAGACTATGGAGCCACGTACAAGGTAAGGCAAGAAAGAGTGGGGAATGGCTGGACCATTACCATACACAAGGGCCAAAATAAAGCTCAAACAATTCTCCCCCAACCCTCCCCCTCCTTTTTCTTATTTCTAACTTGATACAAATTAAATTCATATTCGTATCATAAAATTTTCATATTAAATATTAAAGCGCTACGTTCATATTAGAGGATCAAATACGATCAAATTGTCTGATTAGGGATATAAATAAGCAGTTATCATGCTACCACAATCCTTATCGGTAATAAATACTATATTCACCCTAACTGCAAATATTCTTATCCTAATATCTCCACCTTTTTTTCCTGCTTTTCTTTGTGTGAAAAGACGCAAAGGATTTTAGTCAAATCTAATCGGAGGAGGAGCCAAAAAGAAACAAAGAGACAGCAAAATCAAAAGGATTATGATTTGAGATTTTGAGGAATATGCGTAGCGAACATACAGTTCGAATACCTTTTCTTTTTGCATGCATCATCATATTTAATTCATGCATATCCATCTAAAAGTAACCCTATTTTTTTAGTCGTATCTCATCTCTTCTTTAATTTTTGGTTACCTATTCTTGTTCCCACTTAGAAATAGTAGCTTCTGCTGCCTCGGAATATTAAATATGCGCGATGCTCCGCAGATATCTTCGGCTTTTGTATACAGTAATCTAGCCTACCTTACCTACTTGATTTTTTTCTTCTTCAGATTTACTATTTCCGTAATATATTTTTACATGAAAAAAGACAAAAATGAAATGGAGTTAATTAAGAAATTTGTGGGAGGACATGTTGGAAATTACAAAAGATATTAAGAAAGAAGTAGTATCTAATTTTTTAAAATCAAAAGTACTTATAAATTGAAAAGTTATAAGTTAGTTGATTCTAACTTATGAGTTTTACTGATTTTGACTTATTGATAGTTTTAGTGTTTACGAAATGCGTATATAAATGAAATGGTGCAAGTCAACTTAAAATGTTACTCAACACCCTGTAAATTGTATTCCTAACAAAATTTTCGCTGGAATAATTGACTTAAGCATTTGATCAACTAACACGAGAACATTATTTGTCTCATGTTGGCTAGATCTGCCATATCTAATTAAAAAATGAATTGGACGTTAGGTTTGTCCCAGAATTTTCAAATTCTAAACACACCATTCCTTTTTGTACTCTCGTTTAAAAATAATTCAAGAACATTAAATTTGTTAGCTAGATTATCTGTTATTTAGTACTCAATCATAATATAACAATCAATGGAAGTGTATGTCTCTTCTGTATAATTAACACTTCATGCCACCTAATGCTCCAACATTTATATTCAAATGCCTATCCACCTAAAAATCATTAGCAGCGTGGCTAAATATTTATTTCTCGTTGTTATCATGCAATTTATGAAAATTTTAAAATTCAGACTGATCCAAAATCTATTAGATAGATCTATTAAAAGTGAACAGAGGAAGTATATTCAGCTGCCAATCTACTTGAAGAACATTAATTAGCAGCGTGGTTAAATGTTTAGTACTTATTATCATGCAATTTTATAAAACTTAAAAATTTCAGACTGATTCAGAATATTTTAGCACATCAACAAAAAGCATGTCTTTGATAATTGTGCGTTTACTTCTCCTCCAAGTATTTTTGAAAATAAATTGCACTGCAAACCCACAAATCCTGATTCTATCATTATCGAAATCGTCAACTCTCCGAGTAAAATTGACACAATTTAAATATAAAAATATGATATAATATTTATGTGGTTATAAAATTTTTATGGTCTAAAACATGATATATTATTTGTGTAACTATAAAAGCTTGTCAATAAGAATAAATAAAAAATTTATTTAATTTTTATTTTTAAATTTAAAAATAAATCATTTTTTTAGAAACAAACTAAAAAAGAAATAGAGTCAAGTAAACTGAAATAGAGAATACCTTATATGCTTCTTTCTTCTTCTTCTTCTTCTTATTTTTTTTTTTTTTCCAACTATTGAAGTACTATATAGTATCCATCTTAATTATTCTTCCATTCCCCTCGTAGAATCAATCTTATGGTTACGTGTATTAGTCTTGGAGAATCATATGCAGTTAATTAAGAAGAGTCTCACTTTTTATGCAACGAATGTTGGTATATTTACAAGGAAAAACATATCAAAGTCAGATTTTTATATTAAATTTGTGTACGGGTAAAATCAGAGGTAAAGTTACTCCTGATTTTTTTTATGAAGAAACGAGGGACAACGTGGTTCGACACTGGCTCGGGTAAAGCCGAGGACGCCCAAAGATCAAAGCCCGGAGGGACGAATGATACGTGGGGAAACGGGCATGGTCGAACATGAGAAAGATCAAGCTCGAGCATCGAGGTTAAAGGGAAGACGGTTAAAGAGGTCGAACGAGGAGCCGAAATATCTACTATCGACCCGATATTACGGCGCGGATCACGCCCAATATTGACGACGGATTGTGTTTTATTGGAAGAAAAGCAAGAAAGGAATTTTTACCTTATTTAGTTTGTACTAGGATTGAAACTCCCTACTATATAAAAGGGAGAACCTTTTCATTTTTTGGGTTACTGTTGGCACGCATATAAGCAATAAATTTTTTTTTGTCTTTTAGCTATTGTTCAAGTGTTATTCAGCTGTTCATCTCTTTAGTTGCAATCGAGCTCCATCTCGAGTGCTTGATCAGAACCGGTTTTCAACATTCAAATCTAACGCCATGCTTAATTATTTCATCACATTTGGTTTGATCGTCTTGTTTCTTTTTTTTTTTTAAATTCATTATTTGTTGTTCTTAGATCATTCATGTTAAATTAGATCACATATCTTTTAAATCGCGTATAAATTTAATTGTTACTCATTTTAAGAGTAAACAAAACTATATCCATATACTTTGATTCAGTTATATTAAATTCAGATAAAATTAATATGTATTGATATAACTAACTATGATAAAATAATAAAGTATATGTGGAAAATTAAATAAAAAACACGTAAACATGAAGGAGACTTTTGGTTAAAATAATGATGGAAAAATATGTTAGTCTACTGCATAATTTCTAGTATAATTTCTAGAAGGGAGCTAAGGAGAGAGCCTCCAGGAGATTGGATATTGCTTCGAATCTCGACTAAAAGCACGTCAAGGGTGCCGGGCTAAATGAATGGAATTTGTAAAAATGAACTTAGGGTTATAAAAATGGTCTTTACTTGAAATCATGTCAGAGTATCTTTAATGCGAAATTTTTGTAGTGGACCAACCTTTGTGATTTTCGAAGATATATAGGAAGTAGGAACAGCCAATATCTACTTTCGTCATGTCGCAAATGAAGAATTTGACATGATTTGATCTAATGTCCTAACTAATTACTTGGAAACTACTCCTAACATCTTATGTTGGAGCTGTTGATCTTTATTGGTGATTATCAGCTAAAATTATGAATATTTTATGTGCAATGATTTGACAGTGATTGATCATGATGATAGTAAACTTATCTGTATTCCATATTTATTATACGACAATAGATACATGACAAAATGCGTTTGTTAATAGACTATTGTTACTTAATTTTGATTAATATTACTTAATCATAATACATTGATATAATACGGTATAAACGCCGATTGAGGATAAGGAGGGATTACAGAGTCTTAGTTCTCGTAAGTCACTAGTATCTCCTAGCTTTTCGTGTTCGACCTTTTCTCCGTTAACATTTCGAAAATTATAGAGGAGCTAGCCTTTTAAACGTGTCTTATTTCATTTGACCATGGATACATTATTGACATGTAATTTTTATGCGCTTAATTTTGAGGATCCGTGTGTTTACGAGATAATTTCTGTTGATTAAGTTGTTTATTTAGTCACTAGTAATTAAGCGAGAGTATCTAACTAATAAATCGTGTCAAGTTTAAAGAGCAAGTTAAGTATTTAGCCATTATCATAAGACAAAAGGGGTGGCTATTTATTAAATTGCGCTGGATGCCCTTTATTCGACACGTCATTAATAGTATGTTTGGCCAAACTGTAAAAATCAGTTTATTTTGAGAAGTATTTTTTCTCAAAAGTACTTTTCTCAACAATACTTGTGGTGAGAAACAGTTTGTGTTTTGCTAATTAATGTGAAAAGTACCTATGAGTAATAATTAGTGTTTGGCCAAACTTTTAAACTACTTTTAAGTGTATTTTTCTCAAAAGTGCTTTTCAAAAAAGTGTTTTTGGAAAGAAACTACTTTTTTCTACTTCTCCAAAACTACTTCTGCTTCTCTTCAAAAGTACTTTTTTTTCTTTTAAAAGCTTGGCCAAACACTTTATCGTTAAAAAAAAATATATTTTTTAAAAATAATACGTACTTCTAAGATTAGAGAAGCTGCTATAGGCCAGCTTTATTTTCAACAAGTTTGTGCCCTCTATGCACACTATTTTATGCATAGATAGACCTCATGTATGCTAGCCGGGAAAGCGCAAGATAAGGGCAGACAGCTGATGAGACAATATTCGTCTAGCTGATAAAAAATCCAAACACACGACTTCTACAAAGGAGTTAAGTGATATACATACCTTTCAAAAAAGTAGAACAATTTTTTTGTGAGATACTCCTAAATTCCATTTTTGGGCTCCAATGAATCACTAGGATACAGAATCAGCAAAGTTATAGACAAACTCCCTAGTTTTGCGCCTCATTTCACTAGGCAGTAGACTGGATCTCTTCTATTCACCTGTCAAAGCTTGGAAATAGAACTCCTCGTACCCTAATTTAAGCATCCAATAAGTCTTTGCATAAATCAAAGGCTAGGGTCATTAGACTCTTTAATTCTAATCGATAATAAGAATCCAAAATGCAAAATTGTTAAATTAAAGAAAATAGTAGTAACCAGTTAGTTGTTATTATTTATTTTTTTTATAAAACTTACTAGGCATTGTGCCTAGTGTTAATTTTCATATATATAACATAATTACAAAGATGGAGGGTGCATAGACCTTACCTCCCAATATGAAAGATGTGTATTCTTGGTCATTGAGCCTTGACAACCAAGTATACCTAGATAATTGTGATGGGTTAGACCTATGATGATGTAATGATTATCTATCTTATAACATCGACAGACAATCATATGTACAAAAACATTGTGAAGTGAATCTAGGTCAACTATACAAAAGAGTACATATGTTCCTAAATCTACTAAAGAGGTAATTGAAATAGTATCCTCTCTGTACAATGAGGTCTATTTCTAGCAAAAAGAGGATCTTCTACATGATGTATCATAAAACAGAAGGTAACAATCTTCAACTTTGCTTTGGCAAAGGAAGCATAGTTGAGGATTGTTGCTACTGCTGCTATGGAGATGTTCTATTTTGTGAGTTGTGATTTCTGGTGGGGTGGCGATTGTATTTTCCTTGCTGCTGTTATTGCCACTACTTGAGGGGTCTATTTTACTGCTGCTGTGGAGATGTTTTGAAGATGATGCATTGCTGGGGTATCTATTTCCCTGCCAAAAAAACAAAATGTGAAATCAGCAGCAGAGCAGTCAGAGAAGGACTGTCTGCTGCTCAGTTTACTGCTTCTGTTGGTTTGATGCAGTTGTTTGATTGCTGCTGCTACTAGGAAGCTACTGCTGTGATTTTTAGCCTTAGTAATGCACTGGAGGGGGATGTTTTCTTGGAAAAAACAGCTCAATTAATTCAGTTCTTCTAGTGGAGCAGATATTAGAGCAGTGTGTTTATTCAGTTCCTCCTGCCTGTCCTGCTCATTGGCATGTAGCAGAGGTTGTGAAAGGGAGGGATCTGGCACAAGGTCTCTACATGTCTGTGATTTTTTGGCAGTATCAACATTAGGATTCCATTTCAAGTTGGCAGTTGGGCTTTGGTATGGAGTAGTAGATTCCTGAAGGTGTTGTTCTGTTGTAGGTTCATTAATAGAGATTCCTGCAGACTGTTTTCTCATGGCTTTTCTCTTTTTCTGGCTTGGCTTATTTTTGGATTTAGGGGATTGTATGCTGAAATCTGACACTACAGGGGCTTTCCCTTTTAGGAGTCTTTTTATTGCATTTTCCTGCTGATCAATTTGGTATTCATCTTAGCTGTTTATTTCACATGTCTCTTCTCCCATTGCAGTAACTGTATGAGGTTTGAGGGGAGACATCCTATGGTCTATCAATTGTGCTTTAGCACATTCATGCAAAACATGAGGAATCCCAACCCCCGTAGGTACTCCATCCTGCAAAAAACTAGTTTTCTCCTGACATTTCTCCATTCCTCCATCAACTTCATTAACAATAGGTATAATAGGGGGATCATGGGAATGGGATACAGTGTTGGTGTCTCCAGAGTTATGAATATAATTCAATACTTCTAAAGTTACCTGATGAGAAGTAGAAGGTATACCTGACCGTGTAGTTCTGGTGGCTTTCTGTGTGGTTGCAGCATTAACAAGTTGCATTGTATTTTGTTTTGGCATGTATAACTGTCGTTGCTTCTTGTTAGCTTGCGAGTTACCTTTAAAGTGCTTCTTTTTCTGTGTTTGCCATTCATCATTTGATGGAGTTACCCTTTGATTTTGGTGATCCCTGCTCTTTTGATGTTCCTCAGCTTTTTGGTTACTGTTATGCTCTCTTGTTGATTCATTTACATTAGAGTTTTGCATTTTTGGTTTTTGTTGACCCCTGTGCTGGTTATCTTTGGTGTGACTCGGAGTTATGGCCGGTAAGTCTTTCTCTGTAGCTGGTGAATCCTCCTTTCTTCTCTGGTTTTCTTCCTCTTTCAGCTTAAGTTGACAAGTTTGAGGCGAGTGACCCTGATGTCTGTAGTATGAGCAGTACTGTGGGAGGTTATCATATTGAATCTGGTGCCATTGACCTTCTCCATTGACATCATCATCATATCCTAGCCATACATGTGTAGGTAAGTCTTTGGTGAGGTCAATCTGCATCTTGATCTTAGCAACACTACCTCTGGTCTTTTGAAATGAGGCAAGATCCTGGAACAAGGTTTTACCAACAGGATATAGCGAAGGAGTTAGAATCTCCATATAATATAGATGTCATGGTAGTTCTGGGATAACAATCCATATAGGGACTATTGGCGAGTCCTCATTAGGTTTGAATTTTGGATTCCATGCTTCCAATTTCATCATTTCGCCCTGTATATACATGTATTGCTTAGTCCATATTGTGGCGTGATCATACTCATTATCAAGGTCTATGTAAATTGTCCTGGCATTGAAGTGTGCAATCTTCACCCCTCCTCTGAGTTCAGTTTGAGCTATGAAGCTCTTCCTAATCACCTCTATTCTTGGCATGGTGTTAAGGAACTTTCCTATCGCTGTGAATTTACATCTGTCTGCAAACTTGATCATGTAATCCTCTCTTTTGAAAAGCACAGTAGGCCCGCCTTGTTTGGTAGTAATGACTGGTGGGGTGAATTGGATTGGGATAATTTCTGCCTCATGTCTGGCTCTTAATCTAGTGGCATATGATTGTGTGACAGTAGGTGGAGGGGAGTGGTGTTGGCTTGAATTTTGGGTTTTGTGGAAGTGCTAGAAAGTTGATATTTGCTGGTATTTACTGTTGCTTGGGTTGCTGGTGTGTGTGAATTATTTGGTTCTGTGTCCTTAATTGGTGGTTTTAGGCTTCTTTTGGGATGTTTTGGCTGATCAAAGTTGGAGGAGACCTTGATGGGAGTGTCGCAGTGTGCTTATCAACATCAGAGACGAGTATATCAGTTTGCAGCAGCTGCTGCTGCTGCTGTTGTTGGGCAGGTTGTGCTGCTGCTGTAGTAGTCACAAGACTAGCTGCTTTACTAGTGCTTGTAGGATCTAGGCTTGTGGGATTTGTAGTCATAGGGGTTGCCTGGGACAGCAGGTGAGCTTTGTACAGCTGTTGTGGTACCACACTAGCACTGCTACCCTGCGGCATAACAGTAGGGGGAGAAATAATTTGAACATCATCTTTTTGAAACAAACCTTGTGCTTTTGCTTGACGATTTGTTTCCTTATGACCTTGGGGAGGTTGAAGAGTGAAATGGTCGCACAATTGAGCTGGTACAGTGCCATTGGCATTTTGTCGAACACCTGGTGTACTAGACACTGTCAGATTCTCCTTTTGCATTCTTGTGAAGAGTGACCCAATCAAATTAGAAATTGAAGGGTGGGAAATGTTCTCCTGAACGAGAACATGAGTAGTCATTTCTCTTTGGTTTTGAGCAACTTGGTTTATGGAATCATCCGCGACCAACTGGTTTGGTTTTCGACTGTTCTGTTGGTCAGAGCTCTCACTAACCATGGTGGAATCTTCTGCATGTGGACTTGAAGAAGGAGAGGAAGTGTTAGGAACTCCCTGGCGATTTATCGCTACAGTAAACCCACTACTATTTTGTAAATCTGTAACTGCTGGGGAGTTATTTTGAGGTGCTGTTTGTTGGGGATGTTGCGCAAGGAGATGGGGAAAAGTTTGGGGCTGGTCCGGTGGTTTTCCACCAGTTGACGACGGTGAATCGATCATCATCGATAAGCTTTGTTACTGTTTCAACGGTTCACCTTGTACGGAAACTTTAGTGAAGACGCAACGAATTTTAGAGAGAAGTCAGACCTTCTAAACGGAATGAAGCTCTAGTTAGTTGTTATTTAAATCTCAAGTGAGACAATACAAAGGCGTTGGGCGAAAATCTGGAACCATATGCATATAAGAAACAGAGCCTCCACACAAAAAACCAGCTGTCCTTTGGGCATCTCTGCTCATGAGCACATGGCTAATCTGTTGGCAAATGGCGAGATGTGTGCTTTTATCTTTTCTACTGTACCATTGCTGCCATCTCCCCCACGTTCTACTTATTCCTTTGCTCCATCAATCATTCCAATACGCCCCCGCCTCCATTTGTCTCTCCATTTAAAGAACTAAAGCAAATAAATGGATGATTTAAGTTATATACGTTTAACAGTGTAATAATTTTTTCCTTTAACTCTGTAAGTAGAGGTGGATTCATAAATTAAATTTTACGAATTGTGTACTTTAAGATAGCGACTTCAAATGCTTGTAATTGAGTTTTAAATTTAATTTTTATATATATTTAATGTATTTCTTAACACATATATATAAATTTTAAGATAGCGATCTTAAGTACTAGTACTAGTCTTAATTTTTAGTTGCCTAAAATTGTTATCAATTTTTCTTATTTTAGTAATATTTTTAAATCATAGTGATTCCAGGGGTTCCACTTTTACTATTCTTGCTACTCGTACCATAAAAATCAATATTAAACATATATTTTTCTCAAAATGTTTAAAATATTACTACTTCAACTCTTCTACTGATAAAATAAAGATACCAAATAAAAATGGATAAACAAATTTAGATTGAGAAAGCACTAATTTTGCATCACTAGATTAAGTTTTCTCTCTCCATTTCCCATTTCACGGACAACGCATTATTTTATCACACTATTATAAACCTCTCTACTTTAAGGAACGAAGGAGCACGATCGACGAGATTTGTGGTATAATTTGCAAAATGATTAATCTATTTCAACAAACTTTAATTAAGGATAATTTTCCCTTTTATCAGAATTTGTCTCATCTCTTCCTAACCTACTGATGCCGTATAATTTATTTTCACGTAAATTTGATAGTATATGAATCTTTACGTAGCGAAGACTTTTGAGTGGTCGTGGATAATGTGCTATAAAACTATATGCACTCCAATATATCCTTATTAATACTTAATCATTTTATATAACTTACAAAATTTTTTAGAATTTAAATTTATTCAGCTGATTAAATCTGTGTGGGTGTATATCTTCTACTTTTTTCTCCAAACCATTAACTAATAGTTTAAATTATTGTTATTATATAGTAGTATCACATTAAATGGGACACAGAAAGAGTAACCAAAATTAGTTGAAAGTTGATGCACTATATATTGTAAACTGTTATTTTTGAATGACTAAAAATATATATTCTTATATTGTTATCGTGGGAATCTTTTGTCATGAAATGAAAGATTAAAAGGGTGTGTCTTTTCATGGGCCTCGTGGCCATCCCACCGAATAGACAGAAAGGTGAAAGCCGTGCTGTTTCAATTGATTTTGTAATTCGATTTTGTTGATTTATAAATAAAGCAATGCGCTATTAGATTCTTGCACATAGTTACATAACACATACATAGTTATTTATTGAATCAGCTTAGATGCATCTCAATTACTTACATTAGGTATTTGTCATACACATGTATTGAATAACTTTATCGTCAAAACTTAAATAGAAAAAAAATAAAACAACTAAAAGTTTTTTGTCTCTGCCTTTCCGGTTATAAATGGAGTTGCATCACCATAAACAAAACTATAATGTCCTCTTTTAAAACTTAAGTGCACACCCACTCCACCCCATCCTGCCCCCTACTGGGCCACAAAAGGCCGTACATGTTGTAATGCTCTATATATATAACCTACCTTTATTAGATATATACACTATGAAATTGCCAATTACTAGCTTTATTCACATATTGCTCATCACTAGAAGTTAGGTGCCAAAATGTCAAGCTCTGTTCTTGTAAAAGAAGCTGTTTTAATTACCCCTGCAGAGCCAACCCCCATCCAAATTCTCCCACTTTCTGCTTTGGATTCTCAGCTCTTTTTGCGCTTCACCATCGAATATTTGCTGGTTTACAAGCCATCACGCCATGGGTTAGATAAAGCGGCTACAGTAAACCGAGTCAAGTCCGCACTTGGTCGAGCCCTGGTTCCTTACTACCCTTTAGCCGGAAGAGTCAGGGCTCGAACCAACGGTTCAGTCCTGGAAGTAGTGTGTCGAGCCCAGGGTGCGGCTTTCTTACAAGCGGTCTCTGATCTAACGGCATCAGAATTCCAAGCAGCTCCTCGGCATAAAACACAGTGGCGGAAGCTCTTGTCGTTACAAGTGGCCGACGTGCTTAAAGGGGCCCCACCATTAGTTGTACAGCTGACGTGGCTCTCCGATGGCTCTGCCACGTTAGCTTTCGGGTTCAATCATTGTCTATGCGATGGAATTGGTAGTTCTGAATTCCTCAACTTATTCGCCGAATTAGCTACTGGCAAGCAAAAATTCACTGATTTAAAGCCCAAACCAGTTTGGGATCGTTATCTCATGGACCCAAAATCATATAAGTACAAGTCATCTACAGGTCATCATCCAGAGTTTAAGAAAGTTCCTGATCTTTGTGGTTTTATTTCTCGATTTAATCAAGAAAGACTCGCACCCACTTCAGTTATATTCGAGAAGAAAAGAGTAAACGAGTTGAAGAAATTGACATACAGTCAGTCCTCAATATGCACTTCGTTTGAAGTACTCTCAGCTCATATATGGAAAAGTTGGGCCACAGCACTAAACTTACCGCCCAACCAAACATTAAAACTACTGTTTACAGTCAATATACGGAACAAAGTGAAACCGAGCTTGCCCGGTGGTTACTACGGCAACGGTTTCGTTCTCGGCTGCGCTCAAACTTCGGCTAAAGACTTAGTCGAGAAAGGGCTGGGTTATGCAACTGGGTTAGTGAAAAGAGCAAAGGAAAGAGTGGACGATGAGTACGTTAGAGAAGTGGTGGAATGGGTGAGTTCGAACGGAACGAGTCCGGACTCAGTGGGCGTGTTGATAATGTCGCAATGGTCAAGGCTAGGACTAGAGAGAGTTGACATAGGAATGGGAAGGCCAGTTGAAGTAGGGCCAGTTTGCTGTGATAGGTACTGTATGTTATTGCCAGTGTATGATCACAAGGATTCTGTGAAGGTAAATGTTGCGGTCCCTGCTACTGCTGTTGAAAAATACTTGCATCTTTTGAAGAGCATCGGCACCTCACAACAAGATTGGACCATATAACTGCAATTTCATGACTTTAGCTCTTTAATGAGGAGAACCGGCCTTTTCTTTTTCTTTTTTCCGATTTAATGAGGAGTACGTACTAACATATATTGACTTTATGCATGTATATCCAAGGGAAAAAAGAGAGTGTAAAAGATGAAACCGTTGACTTTTAAATCTTATTTGTTCCCTTTTGTATAAAAAATGGTATTGCTGGAGCATCAGAAATCTTGGTCCAGCTCAGTAGCTGTAGACAATTTTTTTAGCTCGCAAAGGCAAACATGCTTTAGGAGAGAATAGATGTGATTAGGTTTTATTTTATTTTATTATTCTGTTTGTATGGTAACTTTACTATAATAGGAAAAAGGAAACGAAATGCAAACGAGAATTTGCAATTTAAAAGTAGTACTAAGGGGGAATACTAGTGGTGTCTTTCATAAAAAGAAGAATCCCATTCGTGGGCCTTCCTAGTATGTTTAGCTTTTGGGCCTTGGAAACAACTATCTCTGAGGAGTGCTCTCAAAAAGTTTGGTGCCTCGTTTCAGAGGATCTGCAGGGGCTTTGATATTAGAATATGATTCCTTATGCTCCTATTATTAGAAACCTGGCATTCAAGTCGGGGGTTTGACAATAAATGCACATATATCTATCTCATAGATGCATTTTTATAAGATTTATATGATAGGTGAATGAACCCATATTCACCTTTGATAATTCCAGAATTCAAGGGATTCAATCTTAGTTTTAGTTGGTATAAATCGTGAGAACAAGCGAACACATGAGAATTCATGAAGAATCTTCTTCAACACTTACTCATGTGGATTCTCATTTATTTTGCACATCATGCTTAATCAAGATTGCTCAATAGGCCATGCTTGATAAAATTGTCTGTATTAGTAAACTTCAGGTTTACATTATGACATGAGCAATTATTAATTAAATTCCCAGTTTACTATGACATGGGTATTATATATCAATAAACATCCAATTTACTGTGTTATGTAATTTCACCATACTTTATTTATGTAGTACAAATCAGGCAATAAAGCAAGTAATTTTTATTATACATATTACCCTGCTACAGTTGTAGTAATATAAAGATATTAAATCTTCTCATTATTTATAGTCTCAATATAACCAACCACTTTCGTGAATACTTTAGAAACTCAATAAGTTTCTTTGAGACTTACTACAACACATGCCTTATTGATAATCAATTTTATTCCTCAAAAATAGTAATAATTGGCTCTTCCAGAGC
Organism: Nicotiana obtusifolia; assembly: GCA_002018475.1. Taxonomy (NCBI): domain Eukaryota; kingdom Viridiplantae; phylum Streptophyta; class Magnoliopsida; order Solanales; family Solanaceae; genus Nicotiana; species Nicotiana obtusifolia. The sequence continues at coordinate 44,375 of MCJB01029264.1, read as the reverse complement.
TTTCAATTAATTTTGTACTACCATATATTCTTCAACATGTATATGGTGAGTATCTTCTAAAGAGAAAGTTATACCATTATGGTCATAATCAAAATTATATGCAAGATCTGTTTTTTGCATTACTGTTGTCATTTAATAATCTCATTGTCAAAATATTTTGGCGTATAATAGTACGTGACCAATGACCATTTATGTTATAATAATGACATTATTTTCTCATTTCATCTCAAACCTTCTTCTAGAGGTGAGTGTGGTATATTCACTATCACTAGCACGTTCATATTCTTTCAAGAATAAATATGTATTCATAAATTACATGTTATCACATTCACATCATGAATGGACCATAATCATCTATATGTGCTTTACAAAATCTCATGTCAAATCGATGATAAACATTACTTTCACAGAGTGAAGGATTATTTTGGAAATCCTTATTATTCTCATTACCATATTGATGACGATTATAATTTCGTCTATTGCCACGTCCACATCCATTGATATCTTCACGATAATAATTTTGTCTTCTTTTGGACTTATTATATATTGCTACCACATTCTCTTAATGGAATGAGAATAAGGCAAATTCAAATGGGACGGGTTTTCACTTTTTGTGCTCATAATCATACATGAATTTGATCATGGCAAAACATAGAAATTTTACCACTTCGGGTGATTATAATTTCTCACAAACTCTATTAGAGTTATAATCAAAATTTATTGTCTTTGCTTGTATTTAAAATCAAATTATAGAGTTTCAAAATTTAAAAGAGAAAAATAAGGTAAAATACTTAACTTAAATTCAGAATTTATTCCTGAGGAAGTTCATGGATCAATTGATAATCATTATGCTCAATATTATGTAGAATTGAGCACCATGCACTTATCCCAAAGTCTGGTGACCAAAGCAGGTGCATCTACTCAATTGGATAGAATCTCATGCTGATAATGTATTATAAACAATAAAAGAAGAAAAGAGTATTGCAGAGAAAAATATAGAGAGGGAATTCTTATTGATTTTTGGGATGATTTACAATGGAATAGAACCCCTCTATTTATAGGAAAAAGTGGCTTAGCTATCAAGTAACAAATCCTAAAATCTCTCTAAAAAATAGACATTCATCTTAAATACAATTCTATTTATAACAAAAAATGATTTTTGAAGTTGTGTTTGGACATACATTTATTTGAAAAAAAACTTGAAGTTTTGTGAGCCGAAGACAAAGTTTCATCCAAAAACTGCACTAACAAAGTTTTTGGGAACTTGAAAAAAAAATTCAAAATTTTTTAAAAAACCGATCATGTTCCATGAACAAACAGTGTTTTCAAATTTTATTTTGGAAAAATGTACCCAAAATCTATAGTTAAACAAGTGTTAAATACATAAGAGATCTGAAAATATAAGAGATCTTTGCAGTATTATTTTCTTCTATTCAAATTGAAAATAAAGATGTTTAACCAAAAAATAATTTTTGCAGTCAAAGTCAATATTTGAATAAATCGGATTTCAAATAACCAAGTGTATATCACTTTTTCAAAAATAAGAGAATAAACTATAGCAATTGAAATGCGATTATTAGATAAACAAAGGAGAGCAATCTTATTGATGGTCGTTGTTTTCTCCTAAGAATTTGTGAACAAGAATCTTCAATCAAGTACGATACAAAGTAAGAGAAGGATTGTATATATATTTTAGTACTCTGACAATCGTACAAAATAAGGTAAGAACCCTTATATAAGGATACAAAGATGTAACGGTTTCCCTCTCACTTAATTCCTACCCGTTACTAACATTAACTGCATTAATTATCCATTATTAAAATTACTCGTAAGGGTTATGGTAATAATAGGTGATCGCACGTAATCAAGGAGAACACCGATTCTCTTTCCATATTTGTAACTGTTCATGAATAATCTTCATTTGTGGCCTTCACGCATCTTGTACCTATGTCTTCTTTTCTAGTTGTCAGATATGACACTTTCTTCTATAAATTTCGTGGGTATTTTAACCGTGCCTCATCAATCTTCTTTGTTAACTTGATGGAAACGCCACTTGTCACCATATCGTTAGTCCACATGTCTTGCCTATTTTTTCACCAATACAGAAGACAGAAAACCATTTCCTTAGTATTTTAAGAGGAGATGCAAGTCTGCAAGTTAATATAAGTATAAACCACTCGTCGTACGTGAAGTGAAGTAAAATGAAATGATATGCTCTGTTACAATTATACATACGTAATAAGATACTATGGGGTTATCAATTCGATTAGGATGGAAGGACAGATATTGTATATGGTATATTAGTGAATCCATATTGTATTGAAAGGGATAATGAGAATCTTATACACAAATAAAAGAGTTCATCTCCAGCTATTACAATATTCCAAACTAGCAATTAAATCTTCCAACAGAAGAAGAAATAAAGAAAAAAAAAAGGAAGTATGAAGGGAGGTTCTAGATCTAAGAAACTAAGGAAAACAAAATATATCAAGTTCATAGCATAACTCTTTCTCCATAACGCTCCTACTTTATATCTGTATAGGTTTATTTCAACTAGGGTCCCAAAGGTAATTGGATAGGTTCTTCAGTGGACTTTTGGGCCTACTATTCTTTCTAATGGATCCAACTTTACCAAATCGTTATCTTTGTGGCCTCATTAATAATATCGAAGCTCATGCAGCCACCACAACTTTTCCTAGGTCGAGGATTAGGAACATGAATATGGTTCGTAAATCATAAATTCAAGATGTTGGTTCAAACAAATATTGTGAGAAAATATAATGAGTTATTCGTTAAGTCAAACTATATCTTTCTGATTTACTTGCGCTTTACAGAACGAGCTCATTTCATTTGCACAAGGTTCATTAGATTGTTACCTTATTCGAACAGATTAAATATGTGTCACGTGTGAAGTGAAGCAACGTATCAAGTCAAAGAAAAATCAAAGAGATCATGCCACATGTCAAGTTACGTTGCCAAGTCAACCCAAAAGCCTATCAAGTACACATGCATATCGTGCATGTGATAGGTTCATACTAATTAAAATGTGATTTTACTCAAGTGAGCCAACAAAAGAGCTTTTCTTTAATATAATTTTCTGTGTCCGCAACTAGAAATATGGATCTTCCATAAAGCCAAAATGACATTTGAATTTACAAAGAGAAGTGGAGAGCTCAAAGAAAATGATCGGAACTTCGATCATGTATATATTTCTCTAAGAATTTCAAGCTTTTTTAGTTCAAGAATGATGACAAACATGATTCAACATGCTCAAGTTGGAATTCCGCGAGAGAAATTCGACCATTGAAGTTTTCATGATGTAAAATCAAAATTAAGTTCAAGATTATAATTCAAAATTAAATTTTAATCCATTAAAATTCGAGTTCATCACCCAAAAAAAAAAAACTCAAATCCTTTAGTCTATATTTAAAGAGAAAAATTAGAGGACACCCTCTGAATAAGAAACATTCTAGAGATAGAAACCATTTATTTCCTTAAATCAAATTGTGCAGTTTTGTCATCATTTTCTTGTCTAGAATACTCTCAGACATGAAACTTATGTTACAAATCTCAGATACCTTCTCTTTCTAATTCGTTTCAGTATGTAATTATGACTATCCAAAAATCCATCCAGTCGTGATAGCACCTAACCCAACCCTCTAGGTAAGCTAAATAACAATCAACACAATTTTAATGAAAATAATAAGAAAACAATACGTGAAATAACTAAATTCCCCATACAATAACCCGAAGATTGATAGTACAAGTTATGGGCCACTAAGACTTAGATTTACATAACTGGTATGAAAATAAATACAACATCTGTTTGGAATATACATAAACATATCACAAATCTAAAACTACCAGGGACAAATGGTAGCTTTATCCAGAAAGCAAGTACGTCTTCAATGCCAGCTCCCGTCATCCACAACATCTCAGCTCCAAGATCTGCACACAAGGTGCAGGAGTGTAGTATGAGTTCAACCGACCCCATGTACTTAGAAAGTATCATAACTAACCTTGGCGAGGTAATAGAAGCCAAAATTATAAATGATACTCGCCAATCACCTGTACAGTTCGTAAATTCCATCAAGTACAGAACAATAATATGATCAAATCATGAAATCACATATAAACCACCTTTGTGCACACAATAACTTAACGTACTCTGCTCAGTCGACAATCCAATATATAAGGAAGATATGCAAATAAATCAGGTAAGCAACCAAGAAAATTGCAAGTAAAGATGAAACGCGATAACCAAATATCAATCCACTGCAGCTCACAACCCGATCCAAGTAGAAATCATAATTCGGCTCTAAAGCCCACATCAGTAATTCAATAACCGAATAAAACCACTGATCAGCTCTCTCAGAGCCCACATCAAACAGAAACCCGTCGGTTTCTCACAATCCGTGTGTACACCATCAAGAAGACACATGAAAGGGTGACCCTAGGGGTATAGATACATATCCATACGCTGCATGGACAACTCACGTGCTAATAATATCAACCGCCCTGATAACTCACGAGGTGCATGGACAACTCACGTGCCAATAAAATCAAATTGACGGATCCGCATGGACAACTCACGTGCTGCACGAACAATTCATGTGCCAATAACATATGAATAGTACGGACAACTCATATGCACTCACGTGCCAGTAACATATCAATAGTACGGACAACTCACATGCCAATTATCACAATCCGTCCGGCGTGGTCACATGCTCAATATCACAATTTGCTTGGCATGATCACAGGCTCAATATCACAATCCACCTGGTATGGTCACATGCTACCAATCCAATCCAAATCACATTGAAAGCAGATATACAAGAGTACATGTGCATGATCAAAGAACATCAATTTCATACTCCTAGACTGGTATAAGTGACATGCTAAGGTGTATGTATGTGCAAAGTATGCTAGCATAGTTCATATCAGGAATTTACAGGACAGAAGCAGCAATTAACAGTTTCAATTTGGAGATTAACCTCTATGTAGCCTCAAACATGACTCAAATAACTCACAACATGGGTACAAATATAAGAATCATCACAACATGAAGCTTAGAAAATAATCCAAGGCACATAATAGCTTATATACTAACCCGAGCATTGAAAATACCCCGGTGCATGCACATGGACTCAATCCCCACACATATGCGCCACTCATAGCATGTTGCTATCACAAATAACTCAGGAAACTAGTGTCTCAACCAAGTTTAGGTAAGATACTTACCTCAACCAAGCTAAAATAATACTCTAGAACCGCCATCCCGCACGAATCAACCTTCTAACGGCTCGAAACTAGCCAAAAGCAATACAAAAATATCAAATAATGCCATAGGAAACAAACCCAATCGATAAAGGTCAAATCTTTAATCAAAACTCGAAGTCAACCAAAATGTCACCCCAAGACCGCACTTCGGTATCGATAAAACTCACAAATTACGATATCCCATTCGAATAGGAGTCCAACCATACTAATTTCACTCAAATTCGACTTCGAATCGATGTTCAAATCTCAAATATTCACTTTAAAAAAGTTTTACTAAATATCCCCAATTTCTCTTTTAAATCCATCAATCCAATGCAAAATCAAAGATAGAATCATGTAAAACAATTAAATCTGAATAAACAACATTTACACCAATCCATGTGGTGAAATTCCCCTCCAAATCACCCAAATCCGAGCTCCCAAGCTCAAAATATGATAAGATAATCAAGACCTTGGAAATAGAGTACTTTATA
>MCJB01029264.1:12662-36470 GCA_002018475.1 Nicotiana obtusifolia | reverse complement strand
GCATCCAAATCAATTTTCGATCCTCCCGAAATAGGTAGATACTCCGAAAAGTTCATAATAACCTATCCATAACACATACAATCAGCCGTCAACCTCTTAACATACATTCACCGTCTGCAACCAAGGAACAATATGCCTTTTAAGAACCCTCCTAATCTTCAAATCTTTAGAATACAAGAATCTCCATGTTCTATCCCAACTCCATCACTGAAATGACTGACATATCCCTCATACGCAATCATCTCATGAGAGATACTTTCATAATTCTTTCGTGCCACATAGCAAAATATGAACATCAATAGTCAATCAACTAGGCAATTACCGTAATACCAGTCAAGCATCCGGAAGTCAAAACATAGTGCGCCTTTTGAATACGCACCCTTCTCAGGTGATACCAGTTAGTGCCAGCATTCTTCTATATATCTGAAACCATCCATGCTATGTAGAACTCATGACCTTCCCTTCTAACGAAACTACAACCTTATACATGGAAACCTCAATCCCATACGTTGAACCTCATCTGTCATGCCATCATATAAAAACACGGGAATCCTGTTATAAACTCTAAATCACAAGCAGCATACACATTCTGTCATCTAGAAACCTTGCACTTGAACCCATCCAGGAGAAAGTCACCACACGCGACAAAACTCTCTCATGCCTACTGAAAACATCTGCCCCAAGCCGCGGTCAAAACCATCGAGAACTCTTCGAAACCCATTTGCACATAACCAAACCATTAGAACTGAATCCCTCTAACTCAACCAAGTCATGCTGATCCCCACGCCCAAGAGCATTTCCACAACGCACCGATAAAACTTCACCACACTGAAATAATCAAAAGAATCGATCATTTCTATTACTATGTTGATCCAAATTACTACCGAGCTGACCTATTTCTTCGAGTCTCTCTCGACTTGCCTTCAAACTAATACTTCTCCTTGCCAGTACACTAGGATCCTCAACCCCAAGCTTGCACAAAAGATCCTAGCATGACACCATGTCGTCTAAAGGCCCATAAATCACCGTATTCCCTCTTAAGCACCTAATAGTACTGCAACCGATGTGCCCACTCTAAAGAGACCTTTCGTAAATCTGAAGCTATTTTCCTGTACCATTCTGATACTAAAATATAGAATCACTAATGATATATAAACAATACAAGTCCCGACACCATCTGATGCAAATCTCAAATCTTAAAAATTTACAAATTTGAGAAATCCTCAAATACCATATATGAATCTTGAACTCATTAGAACCCTCTCGAGAGTCATCCACTCTGCTCAAATCTCCCATGAACCATCAAGACAAGCCGAACGACTTTTGCTTCATTAGCACACACTCGCCTAAAGAAGTAACCTCACCTTCATAGAACCGAGTGAATCCCTTCTCCTTGCACACTACATCTACCTCGAATAGCAAACCTGAATCATTCCCAGATTTTCATATATCCATAAAGTAATACATGATGTATCAAAAAGTTTTCTTACTCGAGTCATCCTCAAAACCGACATCCTCAAGTCACAACTGATCCACAAATATGCCTCAGTCCAAAACTAATATAACACATGATCATGCAATCTGATCGTCGACAGTAGACTCCCCCACTTGGATTAAAGCCATAGAATATAACATCCGATAATGCATACCCTTACTTCATAAATGCTATAATCCCGCACTGTAATTCAACTAAATTCTTCATACGCTCACGTAGCTTTAGTCTTAAAATACCTCAAATCATCCGCTAATGCATATTCATTCTCGTGACAGTCAAGCAAACTTCCTCAAGCAATCTAAATCAAATTGAAACCCATAAAACCCACCGGTTGAAAGAAAACTCTCCACTGAAACATCAGAAGAATCACACATCCTTAGACCACCTCGTAGGAGATAACCCACCTACTTAGCCTCAAACTAACATCTCTCTATGACTGCGTCATAGTCACAACCAATATGTAATCACTAAATCCCCAAAGTTTGAACTCTCCAGCAAGACAAAAGAATATAATTGATTCCATAAATGAGCAACTAAACGATCCCTAACACACTCATAACTCAAGGTTGTTCAACACATCAGTCTGAAATTAAGAACTGATAGTCCTTTCGCATACTAAGCAAAAAATCTTCTCGTCACATCCAAACCATCTAAACACATTCCGTAGTCACATCGTACTTATCATATAGCTATCCAACCACTCACCAAGCTATCAATTCCACTCCCATAGACACTACCAGACATATGAGTCCAAATATACATACTCGCACAACTGGAACCACCGAGCCCAAGCTGCGGTCTGACCCTAGCCTCAAGTCCTTTAGACCGGTTTAGCTCCACAACACTGAAAACACTTCTCGCACCTCATCCATGACATCACAAGCCATCGATGCACAACTCATACCGGGTGCTCACAAAACAATACGAGTGGATGGAAGGAATTCAAAGTGATATGCTTCAAGCTGAATCGATGTTGCACTATAAGGAAAGAAAGATGGGAAATTTTCCTACATGCCTTGTAGCCTCTCGAAGATAGGCATGGACGTCATCATATAAATCTTCAAGACTCTACTAGATACTTGCTCATGACTCAGAGAACCTATGAATCTAGAGCTCTGATACTCGCTTGTCACTGTCCAAAAATTTATCTAATCGTGGTGGTACCTAACCCTACCATCTAGGTAAGCTAAATAACAATCAACACAATTTTAATCAAAATAATAAGAAAATAATAAGTGAAATAATTGAATTCCTCATACAATAACCCAAGGATTGGTAGTACAACTCATGGGCCACTAAGCTTTAGATTTATAAAGCTGGTATGAAAATAAATACGATATCAGTTTGGAATATACATAAACAGATTCCAAATCTAAAACTACAAGGGACAGACGGTAGCTATATCCAGAAAGCAAGTACATCTTTAGTGCCAGCTCCCGTCATCCACAGCATCTCAACTCCAAGATCTGCACACAAGGTGCAGGAGTGTAGTATGAGTACAATTGATCTCATGTACTTAACAAGTATCATAACTAACCTCGGCGAGATAATAAAAGCAAGATGTATAAATGATACTCATCAATCACCTGTACAGTTCGTAAATTCCTGCAAGTACAGAACAATAATATGATCAAATCATGAAATCACAGATAAACCACCTTGGTGCACACAATAACTTAATATACTATGCTCAGTCAACATTCCAACATATAAGGAAGATATGCAAATGAATCAAGTAAGCAGCCAAGGAAACTGCAAGTAAAGATGAAATGCAATAACCAAATATCAACCGCATAGACAACTCACGTGATGCACGGACAAGTCACGTCCTAATAAATCAATATCTCAAATTTGCACGGGCAACTTACGTGCTGCATGGATAACTCACATGCCAATAATATATGAATTGCATGGACAACTCACGTGCCAACAATCATAATTTGTCTGGCTTGATCACAAGCTCAATATCACAATCTGCCCGATGTGGTCACAGGCTCAATATTACAATCTTCCCGGTGTGGTCACAAGCTACCAGTCCAAACCATATCACATAGAAAGCAAATATACAAGAATAAATGTGCATGATCAGAGAACATTAATTTCATACTCCTGGAATGGTATAAGTTACATGCTAAGGTGTATGCATGTGCAGAGTGTGATATCATAGCTCATATCAGATATTTACACCACAAAAGCAACAATTATCAGGTTCAATCAGGAGATTAACCTCTATGTAGCCTCAAACGTGGCTCAAATAGCTCACAACAGGGGTACAAATATAAAAATCATCAGCATGAAGCTTAGCAAATAATCCAAGGCATATCATAGCCTATATACTATCCGGAGCATGAAAAATACCCCCGTGCAGGCACATGGGCTCAATCCCCACATATATGTGCCACTCATAGCGTGTAGCTATCACAAATAACTCAGACAACTAGTGTCTCAACTAAGTTTAGGTAAGATACTTACCTCAATCAAGCCAAAATAATACTTTCGAAACGCCATCCCACGCGAATCGACCTCCGAACGGCTCGAAACTAGCCAAAAGCAACACAAAAATATCAAATAATGCCATAGGAAACAAACCCAAATGTAAAAGGTCAAATCTTTTATCAAAACTCAAAGTCAACAAAAGGGTCACCCAGGGCCTGCACCACGGAATCCAACAAAACTCACAAATTTTGATAACCCATTCGAATACGAGTCCAACCATACTAATTTCATCAAATACGACTCTGAATCAATGTTTAAATCTCAAATATTCACATTAGAAAAGTGTTGACAAAAACCTCAATTTTCCCTTTTAATCCATCAATCTAATTCAAAAATCAAAGAGAATCAAGTAAAACAATCAGTCTGAGTAAAAAGTGCTTACCTCAATCTATGTGGTAAAAGATCACTCCAAAATCAGCCAAATTTGAGCTCTCAAACTCAAAATGTGATAAAACAATCAAAACCTTCGAATATAGTACTTTATAACACTGCTTCAGGGATACCCATCGTGATCGTAGGAAGAGCTTCGCGATCGCGAAGCACAAAAGTCACTACCACAAAAATACCCTTCGCGTTCGCGTCTCACACCTCACGAAGATCAATCCATGCTTCGCGAACGCGGACACCCTATAGCGAACGTGAAATGTAAAGCACCCAGCCCATCACAGCCTCCGCGAACACGGTCCCCCAATCGCGAACTCGTAGAACAAATCTCTTCCAGATCACCAATCACTTCGCCAATGAGATCACCTGCTCTCGGTCGCGATGCCTACCTGACACCAGCAAACCAACAACACAAAACCCATCTGAATTTATCTGAAACCAACCCGAAACTCACCCTAGCCCCTCGTGACCCCGTCCAAACATGCCAACAAGTCCCAAAACATAAAACGGATCTACTCGAGGCCTCAAATTACACATAACAACACCAAAATCATGAATCATAGATCAAGATCAATCTCTTATGTCCATAAACTTCAAACGTCGAACCAAGCGTCCGATTCAAGCCTAACCAATGCAAAATCCAACCAAACTTTGCACACAAGTCCCAAATGACAAAACGAACATATTCAAACTTTCGAAACAACACAAATTCAACTCCCGGTCAAACCTTTGAACTTCCAAACCTTCAAATTACCAACTTTCGTCAATTCAAGCTAAAAAATTCTAGAAATACCTAAGTGCAAATCCGAGGACACTCCCAAGTCTGAAATCACCACCCGGACCTAATGAAATCATCAAAACTTCTATCCGAGGTCAAATACATAAAAATTAAACTCCGATCAACTCTTCCAACCTATAGCTTCTAAAATGAGAATCATTCTTCTAAATAAATCTCGAAGCACTCGTAAACCAAAATCATCGATACAAGCAAGTCATAATTCACCATATGAATCTATGTATGATCTCAAACCACCAAACTAAATGCAAAAGCTCAAAATGACCAGGCAGGTCGTTACAGTAATTTTTGTTCTACTTTGTTTCACTTGGAGAATCTCCTTATGATAATACATGCCATCTGAATTATTATTTCAGAGATCCATCGTATCTTTAATATAAATTTTAAAATTAATTTTGTCTAATATTTAGTTATTAAGAAGCCACTTTAATAATTTGATTGGACTAAATGACCAAATTATAAGACATTATTTATAAAAATCAGGGCGACTCAATGGAATTGGTGGCCTAAAGGCACCCGATGTGCAGTATTTGTTAGTTTGCAATTAGGAAAGATAATATTAAGAATAAAAAGTATAATAAAGAAGATAGAGAATATTAAATATTAATATATTTTTATGATTAACAAATTAAATGTGGGTTTGTGCACGCGTTTCGAATAAGTCCATACGTGCTTAAATGTTTTCAGAACAATTAGATTTATGTGTCTGGTTGGGCTGAAATTTCTAAGGACCAGTTACTTAGGCTGCGTGTTCCGGTCCTAATTGGAATAAGACTGCAATAGTATGGCATATAGGATACATTTCCGATAAGTTATTTTATGAAGACATCTTTATGTATATGTTATTGTAATGCTTGTAATATGTGATAATTAAACATTAATATTGGAATACTTTGAGTTGTAAAAAAAGTCTCTGTATGGACAGTCGTGTGGTTATCTTGGAAGGTATTTAGGACATCCTATCAGTCTTACTTAGGAAGGACTTCGAATTAATTTGTCTTCTCATGACCTGCTTAGGCTTGCTAATGTGTTTGTTATATATAATTTGAGTTGTTTTGCAGGTAGTGCAATTAGTTGAGAGCATTCAAGCAATTCAGTACTTGAGAGTTGAAAGTATGTTTATCAGATATTTTTTAATGAATCAGGTTGAAGCAGTTAGTCTTTTGTTTTACTACATTATTCGTTGAGTCTGGTCCTAATTCACTTCGTTATAGGCTAGATTCGTGACCTTTTGCTTACTCATAATTAGTGTTAGGTTCTTTTGCTTACTCATAATTAGTGTTAGGCAAGTCTTTTGTTTTACTACTTTATTCGTTGAGTCTGGTAAGTCGTGATTAGCTTGTCTAGTTGTTAAAAGGATTTTATCAACTTAAAGGTCATGATTTCTTTGAGATATTCAAACATCTACTATTTGTGTTGTGCTCTTTATTGAAGTCTCATGCAAATGTTCTATTTGCCAACTTGATATGCATAATGCAATCTTTCAAGAAATCTTGTTCATAGCACAACCTAATGAATTTGTGCATCCCCTATATTCAAATCATTCATGCAGATTGAGGAAATTCTTCTAACGGCTTGGTACTTACGGATGCATCAGTTCCTTGTGGCAATTAGCTTCTCTAATCTCCCTGTCTAAAATTGATACCTTTCTATTTGTCCATCAAGCAAGTGATGTTGTTGCTTACTTCCTGGATTATATGAATAATCTAGTAATAACTGGCAGTCATCCATCTTTCTTGGAGCTCATTGACCCTAAATTAGCATCTGAGTTTTTTATTCGTGATCTGGCTTCACTCAACTTCTTTTTAGGTATGTAAGTCACTAGAACGTTTTTAGATATCACATTCTCGCAACTATCATAATTAAAAAGTGTTTTTTTTGACCAAAGTTGAATTTTTTTTGAAAATAATTGATTTCACCCAAACCAAGATTTTTTGTGTCAGAATGTAGAAAATTATTTTTCCGACCGATTTAGTTGGTAATGTGTATCGAAAAATTTAGAAACCGGCCAACTTTGATAGGTTTTCATTTAAAATAAATTAAAATTATTATTAAAAGACTACCAAAATGGGTAATTTTGCTTTTTTAATAAAATCGACCAATTTCAGTAGGTTATTTTCGCGCAAAAATGCGATTAAATAAAGAGTATAAATAAAACAATAAACCCTAAACCAAGCATCAACGATCTAGTGGTAGAATAGTATCCTGCCATTGTAAAACCTCGGTTCGCTTCCCAAATGATATATTTTTTAATTGTATAATTTTAAAAACTCAATCGATTTTCGGTTTAATTTTTTTTTAGTCGAGTTTGAAAGTCAATTGACCGACCGAAATTGGTTGGTAAAAATCGACCAACTTCGGTTAGTTTTTGCTATCGACCAATATTTTTTCGATCCATCCAATTTGGTTAGTTTTTGGTTCCTAATAGTTCAAAATCAACCGCGTCCGATCTATTTTTTTAATCGAAAAAGAGCTATTTTTAGTAATGTGTTGTATATTGCTAGCATCTTGTTAAAGCCAAGTTTACAAAATTGTAAACCAATCACTACTATAATGGTTAAGACAGTCCTTTTTTCTATGATCCCACTCTTTATCATACTATTTTTGGGGCTATACAATATGTTATACTCAACATGCCCAAATCTTGCGTATGTGATCAAAATATGCCAATCAATTTGCACTCTCCCAACCTGAATCACTAGAAAGATGTGAAACGAATACTAAGATACTTGAAGCACTCTGTATTACCAAATTTGCATTCTTAGCTCTCTAATCTCACACTTTATATAGGACTTCACTAATTCATAATGGGTTGGCTCCATAGATGAATTGAAGTCCACTGGCGGTTATACCAATTTACTAGGTAATTCCCTTGTCTCATTGTCCTTATAAAAACAACACGTAGTTACAAGTTTTTTTAATGAGTTAAAGTATAAAGCCCTTGCAGATGCAGTTCCAATTTGAAGTTTCTCCATCTCATGGTTTTCACGACCCAAAATCCCAACCAGTCGTGATGGCGCCTAACAAACTTGCTAGGCAAGTCAGACATAACAATAATGAACCATAATAGCATAAATGATAGAAATAACATAGGTGTGAAGCTTTAATATAGCATAGTAATGCCAATACATGATAAATCCCCCAGAACTGGTAATACAGAGTTATGAGCTCTAAAACGGAATACAAGATTGAAAAGCTAAATAACAATACTGTCTAAAATAAAGACAACAATACATAAGTAAAGATAAGCCAAGATTGCGGTCGAGAATGTAGCTCTACCTCGCCTCTCGGTGATCAACTTAGCTATAAGCCTTGGTTACTGATGATTAGCACCGATATCTAGATCTGCACAATTAAGTGCAGAGTGTAGTATAAGTACAACCGATCTCATGTAATCAGCAAGTATCATAACTAACCTCGGCGAGGTAATATAAACAAGAATTATAGATGATACTCGCTGTAACCTGTATAGTTCATAACTTTAAAAAGTACAAAACAATAATATGATCAAGTCATAAAGCACAAAAAGAACAATCCCGGTGTACACAGTTTATCAAGTACTCTACTCAGTCAATAATCCAGCATATAAAAATGATATGCAAGTAAATCAGGTAAATAACCAAGAAAAGCGCAAGTAAAGATAAAATACAATAATCAAACATCATTGGTAAGGTTTTCTCAGTATTTCCGTAACTGTACCACACCACTGATTAGTTTTCCTCAATCCATGTGTACACCATGAAGAAGGCATATGAGAGGGTGACCCTATGGGGATGGATCCATATCCACACGATGTACGGCATAGTCGCGTGCAATAATTATACTCTGCCTGGCGTTGTCGCTGGCTATATCATAATTCGTCCGGCGTGGTCACATGCTCAATATCACGGATCCACCCGGCGTGGTCACAGGTATAATATCACAATTCGTCCAGCGTGGTCACATGCATAACAACACAATCTGCCCGGCGTGGTCGCAGGCATGACAACATAATTCGCCCGGTGTGATCACTGGCACAACAACATAATCCATCCAACGTGGTCATATGCATCCAGTACAAATCATATCACACAGAAGCAAATATACAAAGAATACATATATATGGTCAATGAATATCAGATTTCATGCTCATGAACTGGTATAAGTGACATGCTAATGTGTAAGCATGTGCAAAGCGTGATATCATAGCTCAAGTCGAGAATTTCATCTCGAAAATAGCAAATATCAAGTTCAATCAGGAGATTATGTAACCTCAAAACATGGATCAAATAGCTCACAATAGGGTTACAACTATGAGAAACATCATAGTTTAAAGCTTCACCATCAATTCAAGGCACGTCATAGCCTAAACACTACCCCTAGCATGGATAAACACTCCGTTTCTCACACATGGACTCGATCACCACATATATGACACCCATAGCATGTTGCTATCACAAATAATTCAGGCAACTAGTGCCTCAATCAAGTTTAGGTAAGATATTTACTTCAAGCAAGCCAAATCACTCCTCTAACAAGCCCTTCCCGCGTGAATCAACCTCTGAACGACTCGAATCTAGCCAAATAAACTTAATATAATCAATAAAAGCCATAAGAATTGATTTCAAATGATAAAGCTAATATATTTAACCAAAATCAAAACGTCAACCTCGGGCCCGCACCTCGAAACCTGACCGAACTCATAAGTTCCAACAGCCATTCGATTGCGAGTCCAACCATACTAATTTCATCCAATTTTGACCTCAAATCGACCTTTAAATCCTCAATTTATACTTTAGGAAAGTTTTACTAAAATTCCCCAATTTCTTCTCTTAGATTCATCAATTAAATGCAAAAAACGAAGATAGAATCATGAATAATGAACCAATCCGAGTAAAAAATACTTACCTTAATCCAAATCGTGAAAATCCCCTTTCAAAATCGCCAATAACCGAGCTCTCTAACTCAAAATATGATATAATAACCCAAACCCTCAAAATAGAGTATTTAAAACATTCTGCCTAATCATACCCTCCGCGATCGTAAAAATGCTTTCGCGATCGCGAAGAACAAATTTCCAAAGATACCTAAACCTTCATCGCGAACACGCCATTCCGGTCGGTAACGCGATGACCGGCACTGTCATGCCTACACGAACGCTTCCCCTCTTCTGCGAATGCGAAGGCTTGCACTACCTTATTCCCCTCCAGGCTCCCCTTCTATGCGAACATGGAACCATGAACGCGATCACGAAGTACTGCCTTACCAAAGATTCGCGAACACAAGCCTCTTTTTACAAACACGTAGAGCAAAATGCCTACCAACAAAAAGCTCTTCGCGAACGCGACCCTTGTTCCACGATCGTAATGAAGGAAACACCGGACATCAAAAACAACAATCAAGCACATAGAGAAATGGTCTGAAATCCATCTGAATCACACTTGAGGCCCCTTGGTCCCGGTCCAATCACACCAACCAATCCCAAAACATAACACGGACTTACTTGAGACCTCAAATCCCACAAAACAATATCAAAATCATGAATCGTGCCCCAATTTAAGCCTAAGGAAACTAAAGAACTTTCCAAATTCAGAACTTATGCGAGCATGCCTAAATACCGCGGAATGACCTCAAATTTTGCATGAAAGTCTGGGGATGATACAACGGATTTATTCTAATTTTCAGAACCAAAATCTGAACCAGATATCAATAAAGTCAACTCTTGGTCAAATCTATCAGCCTTCCAAATCTTTAATTTTCCAACTTTCGCCAAAAAAATACCAAACCAACCTACGGACCTCCAAATCTAGATTCAGACATATGCCTAAGTCCAAAATTACCATACAAAACTATTGGAACCATAAAAACTTCCATTCCAGAATCATCTACACAAAAGTCAAACTACGATCAATATTTTCAACGTAAACTTCTAACCACGAGACTAAGTATCCCAATTCACTCCAAAACTTCCTCAAAATTAAATTATCCACCCTGTCAAGTCACGAAACCTCAGATACACACAAGTAAAGCATCAAATAGGACAAACGGGGCTAAAGTACTCAAAATGAACGGTTGAGACATTACAATGGTGCGATAATATTGGTGTAGCCTACTTTTCCATTAATCTAGTGGGGAGAAAAAAGTGATAAGAATCATATGATTGAAGTGAGGGCAGAGAAAAAGGATGATCTGAAGAAGAACAAATTTGAAGTTCCAAAAAGAAAAAGAAAGATAAACAAAGAAGTAATGACGAAACTAAAGAAAGTAAATATATGCCTGCTCTACCTTTCCCTTAAAAGCAGAGAAGAGTGAAGTTGGACAAAGAATTTGGGCGTTTTCTAGGAATGCTCAAACAGGTGCATGTTAATCTACCTTTCACAGAGGTACTCTCACAAATGCCATCATATGCCAATTTCCTGAATGAGATATTGTCCAACAAGTAAAAAGTGGAAGAGACTTTGGTGTCAAGCTCACAGAGCATTGTAGTACTATTCTGCAAAATAAGCTCCCTCGAAAGAGTGGAGATCCAGAGAGTTTGACTATACCTTGTTCTCTAGGAAGTACCTAATCTGAAAAATCTTTTTGTGATTCAGGTGCTTCTATTAATCTTATGCCCTTGTCTATTTTCTAGAAACTTGAGAGAGAGTTTGGAGTAATCAGATCTACACCAGTGTCTTTGCAGCTGGCGGATCAGACCACAATAATACCCAAAGGAATGGTGGAAGATATACTAGTTCGGGTGGACAAATTTTCGTTCCATGTGGACTTCATTGTGGTGATCATAGAAGAGAATAAGGAGGTCCCTTTGATTTTAAGGATACCCTTCTTAGGGACGGGCAAAACTATGTTGGATATTCAGGAAAGGCAACTCATGTTAAGAGTGGGGGAAGAAAGAGTGGTGTTCAAGATGAAGGAAGCAATAGAGGCACCTAGAGATGAGTCGGCTGCATACTCTGATTTCAAGGCAGATGCCCTAAAGGAGCTAGCCAAAGAGCGCAAGCATGATAAGTGTGGGGTGCCCGAAGACGTCAGAGAAGAAAATCTCGGCATGGTTGTATGCACGGTCTTGGGCGTACAAAGTAGATCCGATATTGTTTCAGACCCAAACTAGACAATTCAGGGGAGTTTCCTTTACCTCTTACTTTTTGTTTGTGTATCATAGAGACACGCCACAATTTAAAGTGTGGAGTGGGGGATGTAAATATATACATGTGTGTTTGTTTTTCTTCTTCTTATATTTGAGTGTGTTTTCGTCATTTTTTAAAAAAAATTGAATTTTCCTGGTGATGAATTTCCTCGACTGTCCTCTTGAGGGATTAAAGTCGAAAAGAAAAGAAATAAAATGAAAAAGTTGAATATCCAAAAAGAAAATTGTCTTTGATTTTATTTTTTATTTTTTATTTTTTATTTTTTTAGATAGTGTAATAATTTTTTCTTGGTTTTTCTTTGTGCCGAGGTTGTTTTTCAAGATTTTTGCTTGAACTGAGTGTGGTTAGTTTTTATTTTACTAGGTATAAGAAGTCTCATGCTATGTTGTTAGATGGAGATAGCTTGTCTTAACGTTGTTGTTCCTTGAGAGCGGTGAGTGCCTTAGTTGTGATACTTAGGCTCATTTCATGACTCAACTATAAGTACCTTAAATTTGTTGATGTTGATTTTGCCTAACTGCTTTGACTAGAGAGTTGGGATAGATCCGGTCCTAAGTGAGTTATGTATCAAGGTGCGTGTGAGGTTTTTGTTGATATTATGTGCATGTCAATTGATGTTTAGAACTTCCCTTGTGTATTTACAAAGCGAAATAGTAGTCTTGTTCAGTCTAGGGTGTGATATAGGCGTTTCTTTGTTGAACCAGATCTATGCTTTTGCCCACCTAATTAATGTGTATCTTATTTAGTCTCTTTGAGCCTGTAATCCTATTTTCTTTGGCAACCACACTACAAGCCTGACCCGTTTATTTGAATTGACTATCTATTTGAACCTTTTACCTCTTTTGAGCACTTGAAATTGTTATGAGCTTGTTAAAAGCTAAGTAGAGGTACGGTTGGGTTTTTAAATGGAACTGAAAAAAAAAAGATAAAGATGCACTGTTGAAAGAATTGTGAGAGCCACTTGTAGGGAATTGAAAAAAAAAATTGCTTGGAAACGAACAAAAATTAGAACTTTGAAAGAAAAAAAAAAGAGAGAGTTTGTGTGTGTATTAGAAAGAGAAAAATTGATTCCTTGCTAATGGTAGTTCTCATCTTGTTTGTGCTTAAAGAAATTGGGAGTTTGATGCTATTTTGTGAAGGTTGGGGAGTGATTGAACACAAGTCTGGGTTTAGATTATGAATAATATATATTAAAGTACTTAGGGTGGTATAGTCACTATATCCAAATGCATCATACCCGTCCCACAACCTATATTACAGCCAAATTAAGTCCTACTTGATCTCTGGCTGAATGAGCAATAATTAGTAGAGTATTACATTATGAGGAAGCCTATGGTACGTCTTCTATGGCACATGAATTTTGTTTCTGAGAATGAGTGAACTCTTTCTATCTTGAGTTCCTATTTGTTCTTGAATTTTATTATGAGTGAAACTACTCTCTATCTTTGGTGTGAGGGCACAAGATTTGCGAAGGGAAGGTAAAGTCTTTGGTCTCTATGTTAGAGTAAGTGAGCAAGTTTTGAAAAATTACGTAGTGCTTGTGAGTTGAGTGAGGCTGAGTGGTTACAGTGTGGTGCTTAGTCTGCTTTAAATATTCTTGGCATGATGAGTTAGGGATGTTGTTTGATGAAAAAATCATCTCTATGTGAAGTGTAGTTAGATTGCTCGAGGACGAGCAAGGGTTAAGTGTGGGGTGTTGATGGTAGGCTAAAAACTCGTATTTTAGCCGTATTTTGCACTCTAATTACTACACTTTATTCATGTTTGAGCTTAAATGATGATTTGCACTTAGTACGTGTTTTACTCCTTGTAGGAGATGATTTCGAGTTAAGAGATATTCATGAGCTAAATTGAATATTTGAAACTTTGAAGTTTGAATAAAAGCCCAAGAAATTAAACCGGGATCGCGTTCGAGTGTCGAGGACCAAGTCTGGATATATAAAAGTGAGAAAAAAAATCCTACTTTGAGAATTTTGCAATATCGCGGCACATGGGGCACTGCTAAGCGCGGCGAGCCAGTGCTAGGTGGCCTGCCTGACTGAAAATCAACTCTCTGAAAAATTCCCACTAGCGCGCCGCAAGGAGCGCCGCACTAGTGTATATTCGCTGTCCAATTTTTCTACTTCGGCTTGGAAAGGGTAGTTTCATCCGGGCCAGCTCTTACATAGTATAAATAAACCAAAAATACAATTTTGAGAGGGCTTATGACCTATGAAAGATTAGGAGAGCATTAGAGATTCTAAGGCACAAGGATTCACCATTCTTTCCTCAACTTCTCACCCGAGTTTGAATTGAATTCATGTTTTTTTATTCAACTTTATTTGTGATGACTTTCTCCATGATGATTATTATGTAGCTTACCTTAGGGTTTGACGGATATGGTATTTTGATTGATGTTTATAGATTTTAACTCTAGTTCTTTGCATGAATTCGTTTATGGAGCTTTGAATTGACTGCAATTTTATTCATCAAATTACTTAATCGAAAGCGATTATTATAAGTAATCGAAAGAGTTTTATGAATTGTTGATTGAACCAAGTTAGGAGAATATTCGAGAGACATTTTCCTAAAGACTAGTCCATTAACATATTCTTGCATACCTTCACAGTGTTTTATATTATCTCACCTCGTAGAGTTCAAATTTAATCGAGAGAGGAGTCTTGACTATACGATTATACTAATCATCGAACATTAGAAGTGAATTGAACTAGAGTTAGATTCTGAATAGCTATCATGCACCTATCCTGTCGCGGCCCTTATTTCTCCCGTTGATTATTTCTGTGTTGCTAAACTCTTGTCTTTCCGTGATCAATTGTAATTTTTTTTTTAATTTTAATAGTTAACATTAGTTCATAGTCATTCCAATCAAAGTGTTGATCATCCTGAATAGCAATAATCCATAAATTATTTGAATATTATTTAAATTCAATCCCTGTAGAGACGATAATCATACTATATTATATTCCTCGAGTTAGTTTGAGTTATTAATTCAGTCTGCTTAATCAATTCTTCTTATGGGTAAATAATAATAGCAGCTAGGGATTAGAATTCAATCGCCTGGGTTCTATTTAGAAATTTCAGCTTTGGGGCAAATGCTTATTTTGATATGAAAATTCAGTAATAAAAAAAAATTATCTTCTTTCCCCAGAAAAGTATGAATAAAAGATATTAATTCTACCTGTTAACAGCTTCTTTGTATTATGAGGTGTAGTTTCATGGAGTTGGTATTATAGACTACTGAGATTATTTTAGGATAGAGAATTTAAGTTGGAGTGAAACAGTCACAACTCAAATCATGAAGAGAAGAGTAACTTGATTTAGTAAAATAGGTTCGGGAATTATAAACTTAATTGCTAGAAAACATTTAACTTCATGAGTTCTTGGGATAATTTCACGATCCAAAATTTTATCTCGAGAATCGTGATGACACCTAATCTCTAAGACTAAGTAAGCCTACCACAATGATGAGATCAACAGAATTAAACCACTTCAACTATTAAAATAAAGCTGGAAAATGCCATAACAAACAAATAGCATAATGCAATAGTCATACACCACAAAAAAACGGTAGCACGAAGCCATATGCTCTACTGAGAGTACTTTAGAATCTCATAATACATCACTATTTTGGAATACAAATAACAGTAATAACGAAAAGCAACGAAAGGTGATGTTGAGGCCTGCGAGCGGACAACAGGTATACCTTAAAGTCTCCACAGCAACTCAGAAATCAGCTCCCTAACGGCAAGCTCGCTCAGAGGTACCTGGATCTATAGAAAAATGTGCAGAAGCATAGTATGAGTACACCGTATATGGTACACAATAAGTATCAAGACTAACCTCGGTGGTGTAATGACGAGGTTCAAGTCAAGACACTCACTAGACATATAACCTGTGTCGAGTATTAATATAAAATTACTAACGGAAAGCATAATCAATAAATGGCAACAAAGAGTAAGGATGTGATAACACATTAATTAACTGTTATGACCCTAAAATTACACCTTTAGGATCGTGATGGCCCCTGGTACCTAAAACTAGGTTGTCACGACCCAAACCCTATAATAGGCCGCGAAGGCACCTAACACCGCCGTTAGACAAGCCCAATAGTGAAACCACAATTTATTTATCCCTTTTAATATTTAAAGCAAAAGTTTTCCTTTTAAAAGAACAAATTAAGTAAGATCTCATGCAACTGTACATACTATTTTCTTAACAAAATACCAGCTTAACAAGTACATCAACTGTAGGGATAGGAATGATAAGTACATCAGTACATAAATGCTAGAAAACCCCAAAATCCGGCGCCACAAGTACATGAGCAATCTAGATAATATACAAAACTAATATAACTACTGTCTGAAAGTGGTAGACGAAAATAATAAAAAAAAGGTAGAGGAAGACTCCGGTGTTGCAGATCGTAGCAAGGCAAGAAGCTCACCACTAAGTCTCTGTAGATGATCGGCTTTGCGCCTGCGTGACCACTGGTAGTACCTGTCTCAGTACCTGCAAATTTAGTACAAAAGTGTAGCGTGAGTACAGAAAACAACGCGTAACCAATAAATATCTAGTCTAACCTCGAAGAAATAGTAGCGAGGGGTCAACTTGAAACTTACTAGAGGTCAAATAATTATATAAACACATAAAGTAGACATGGTGAGTGTACGACAAGTAGCAATGAAGCAAATAAAAGTAACTACAGTAAATCCACACATGAGTCTATATCAAATTACTAAACATATCATAACCAACCGTGAAGGCATTAACTCAATTATTACCAAACCAAATCCATATCCGATTATTAAGCACGAAGATGCCGAGGCGAATGGCTCGATCCCATAGGAATAGTGGTACTCAGTACTACCGAGGCAAACAGCCTGATCCCATAAAAATAGTGTTACAAACCTACCGAGGCGAATAGCCCGATCCCATAAGAGTAATTTGTTTCATTGCCGAGGCGAACGGCCTGCTCTATAAGAGTGGAGAAATTTACCTTGCTCGCGGAAACACATGCGAGACGAGAAGACACAGATCTATAGTTTATCAAATCTTTCCCAACTTTTCTAAAGTAAGAGACTAAATCGATATCTTTAATTAAGATCCTCAACCTCAGTCCTAATCATGATAATTAATACATAGGATAGGCATAAAGGAACACAATTAAAGGCATGATGTGAATCTAAGTCTACTCGGACATTCATGAATATAGCTACGTACGGACTCTCGTTACCTCGTATGTACGTAGCTCCCCACAACAAGTAGCACAGAATAATTAATACACGTAACGGGATAAGTTCCTTCTTACAAGGTTAGGCAATAGACTTACCTCGGTTCCAAGTCCTCAATCCGGCTCTTCAACCTCACTAGAACTGCTCAATCGACGTCGAGGATGCCGAACCTAGCCAAAAGTCTGTATAAACTAATAAATATATATATATATATATTCAAAAGTTCATAATCTAGCTATTATTGTAGTACCCAATTTGGAAGATTTCTAAAATTCACCCCCGGGCCCACGTGGCAGGATTTCAAAAAATATTCGAATATAAATATTACCCATGACCTCCCGAACTCAAATATATAATTTATTCCATTTTCCACCACCAAATCCATGATCAAACCTCAATTTTACTTAAACCCTCGGTTCTTCACAAAATCCAATAAGTTTCACTAAATTTTCATGTTTAATCTATCTATAATCCGCATATTTAACTTAATAATGGATGGAGTTTACTTACCTTGTGATGTTGATGAGAACCCCCCTAAAAAATGCTCCCAAAATCGCCCAAGACCAAGTGAAAGTGTGTGGAAAATAGCCTAAGTCCTGGATTGAATGCACTCACTGCCAAGCGATCATCGCACCTGCGGTCACTTGACCGCATCTGCTGTTGTGCAGGCGCAGTCCAAAGATCGCATCTATGAATAGCCCTTCTCCCCCCTGCCTCCAGCATTTTCTCTTCTGCGGAACAGGATCCACTTCTACGAATTTTCTTCACTTCTGCGTGTGCGCACTTGTCGACCAAGTTTGCTTCTGTGGCCCCATGCCATCTTGGCAAAATTTCGCATATGCGGCCTATCCTCCATATCTGCGACCTCGTAGGTGTGGAATATTCCTCGCACCTGCGCTCCCAGGCCATCTCCACAGATATCAGACCTACGACGACCACACCGCTCCTACGTGACTGCACTTGTAACTACTCCCTCCGCAGGTGCGATGACACAGACTTCAGCAGCAACAACAACTCTCCAAGTCCAAGTTCCAATATATTTTCGATCCGAATCTCACCCGAGGCCCCCTGGACCCCTTCCAAACACCCAACAAGTTCCATAACACCTAACGGACCTACTCGAGGCCTAAAATCATATCAAACAACATCGATTCTACGATTCACAACCCAATTCAAGGCTATCAAAACTACAAACATCCGACTTTCAAATCATGCCGAATTATACCAAAACAACTCCGAATGACACCAAAATTTACGTAAAAGTCTTAAATCACCATACGGTACTATTCCCAGGTTCAAAATCCGAAACGGATTTTGATAACACCAAAGTCTACTCCAAACCAAATTTGAAGAATTAGAAAACCTTCAAGGAACCAATTTTTCACATTAAGCGCTGAATCGCTCCCCGATCACCCAAAGCCTGATCCGAACACACGCTTGAGTCAAAAATCATTATACGAACCTATTGGAACCTTCAAATCCCTGTTCTGATGTTGATTACTCTAAATGTTGACTCAGGTCAGACTTGGCCACCTTAGGCCGCTATTAAGGAACTAAGTATTCTGATATTAAACCGGATCCTTCCAAACCTAAACCAACATCCCGTGAGTCATAAAACAGTAAAAGCACATAGGAGGGGGTCTTAATTAGGGAAAAGGGGATCTAGAAAGCTAAACGACCAGTTAGGTTATTGCATTCTCCACCTCTAAAATAATTGTTCGTCCTCAAACGGGTCTAGAATCATACATGGAGTGTTGAATAAGTGCCGATATCTTCTCCTTATATCCTCTTCGGTAACCCAAGTTGCTTCCTCGATTGGTTGACCCCTCCATTAGACCTCAACTGGCGAACTTGCTTGTCAACAATGGCAATTGGCACTTCCTCATAATCCAGACTCTCATCTAGCTGAATCGTGCTGTGATCTAGCACATGCGACCTATCGGCATGGTACCTCCGGATTATAGACACATGGAAGACCGGATGAACTCCCGATAGACTAGGAGGCAAAGCAAGCTCATAAGCAACCTCTCCAACTCACCTTGACACCTCAAATGGGCCAATAAACCTTAGGCTCAGCTTGCCCTTCTTCCCGAACTTCATAGTACCCTTCATCTGCGAGACTTTCAAGAGAATGTCCACCATAAATGATAAATCACGCGCCTTCTGATCAGCGTAGCTCTTCTGTCTGTACTGGGCTGTGCGAAGCCGCTCCTGAATCAACTTTACCTTCTCGAAGGCATCCCTCACTAAATCAGTAACGTATAACTTAGCCTCACCGGGCTCAAACCATCCGATGGGCTAACAACATTGCTAACCATATAAAGCCTCAAATGGATCCATCTCGATGTTGGACTGATAACTGTTGTTGTATGCAAACTCAGCCAAGGGCAAGTATCTATCCCACTTCCCTTTGAAGTCAAAGACAAATGCTCTGAGCATATCCTCTAGAATCTGAATTGTCCACTCCGATTGTCCGTCGATCTGCGGATGAAAGGTTGTGCTGAGCTCTACTCAGGTACCCAACTCACTCTGTACTGCTCTCCAGAAATGCGAAGTGAACTGAGGGCCTGTATCTGATATGATGGAAACATGCACACCATGCAACCGAACAATCTCTTGAATGTAAATCTGAGCCAACTTCTCTAAAGAGTAAGTAGTCACCACCAGAATAAAGTGTGCCGGTTTGGTCAGCCTGTCGAAAATGACCCAAACGGCATCAAACTTAATCAACATCTGCGGCAACCCAACTACGAAGTCCATAGTGATATGTTCCCACTTCTACTACAGTATAACCATCTTTTGGAGTAGGCCACCTGGCCTCTAGTGCTCACACTTGACCTGCTGGCAATTTAGACATCTCGCTACATACTCAACTATGTCCTTCATCTGCCGCCACCAATAATGCTGCCTAAGATCAGGATACATCTTCGTAGCACCTGGATGAATAGAATACCTAGAACTGTGCGCCTCCTCTAGAATTTTCTCCCTCAAGGCATTACCATTAGGAACACATAGGCGACCCTAGAGTCGTAGAACACCATCCTCACTAATAGTAACCTCCTTGGCACCACCCTATAGTACCGTCTCTCTAAGAACCAACAAGTGCGGATCATCGTACTGACAAGTGCTGATCCGCTCAAGTAATGAAGACTGAGCCACAACACATACTAGAACTCGACCGAGCTATGAAATATCAAACCTCATAAGTTTGTTAGCTAAGGACTTAATGTCCAAAGCCAATGGTCTCTCCTCTGCCAAAATGAATTCCAAACTACCCATATTCTCGGCCTTTCTGCTCAAGGCATCCGCAACCACATTCACCTTGCCTAGGGATGGAAATATCATAGTCCTTCAGTAACTCAAGCCACTTGCGCTGCCTCAAATTAAGGTCCCTCTACTTAAACAAATGCTGGAAGTTGCGCTGATTGGTGAAAACTTCACAGGACACCCCATAGAGATAATGCCTCTAGATTTTGAGAGCATGAACTATCGCGATCAACTTCAAATCATGCACGGGGTAATTCTTCTCGTGGGGCTTTAGCTGACGTGAGTCATATGCAATAACTCGCCCCTCCTGCATAAATACTCAACCCAAGCCAACGCGCGAAGCGTCGCAATACATGGTATACATTCCTAAACCGGAGGGCAACACTAACACTGGTGCTGTAGTCAAAGCGGTTTTGACCTTCTGAAAGTTCGCCTCGCAATCATCGGTCCATCTGAACGGAGCACCCTTCTAGGTTAATCTAGTCAAGGGCGCTGCAATAGACGAGAAACCCTCCACGAACCGATGATAATAACCTGCTAACCCCAAGAAACTCCTGATCTCGATCGTGTGGTAGGACGAGGCCAACCCTGGACTGCCTCAATCTTCCGAGAATCCACCTTAATACCCTAACTTGGTACAACATGCCACAAGAAAGCCACTGAATCCAACCAAAACTCGCACTTGGAGAACTTAGCATAAAGCTTTTGTTCTCGCAAGGTTTGAAGCACTAACCTCAAATGTTGCTCGTGCTCCTCCATACTACGTGAGTAGAACAATATGCCGTCAATGAAGAGAATGAAAAATGAGTTAAGATACGGCCTGAACACTTGATTCATCAAATCCATAAATGCCGCCGGGGCGTTAGCCAAGCCGAAGGACATCACTAAAAACTCATAGTGGCCATATCTAGTCCGGAAAGCCGTCTTCGGAATATCCGAAGAACGAATCTTCAACTGATGATACCCAGATCTCAAGTTGATCTTAAAGAATGGCAACCTGCAATTGGTCAAACAAATCATCAATGTGTGGCAACGGGTACTTATTCTTGATAGTGACTTTGTTCAACTGGCGGTAATCAACACACATCCGCATACTCCCATCCTTCTTCTTCACAAACATCATCGATGCGCCCCAAGGCGACACACTACGTCTAATGAACCCCTTCTCAAGAACCTCTTGAAGCTGCTCCTTTAACTCTCTCAGCTCTTTGGGAGCCATACGATAAGGCAAAGTAGAAATAGGTTGGGTGCCTGGCACCAAATCAATGTCGAAATCGATATCACGATCCGACGGCATACCTGGTAGATCAACAGGAAATACATCGAAAAACTCTCGTACCACCGGCACTAAATCTAACGCAGGAGCTTCTGCAGTAGTATCTCGAACAAAGGCCAAATAGGCCAAGCAACCCTTCTCGACCAAATGTCGAGCCTTCAAGAAAGAAATAACCCGGCTGGAAGTACTGACAGACGAACCCCTCCACTTTACGGCTAAAGAGGCCAAATAACCCTTCTCGACAATCTAGGCAACTCACGCATCGCCAAGGTAATAGTCTTGGCATACCAATCAAGAATGGCATGGTACGGGGACAAACAGTCCATGCCCAAGATAACCTCGAAGTCAACCATATCAAGCAATAGAACATCTGCTCTGGTCTCATATCCACAGAAAGTCACCACACAGGACTGGTAGACTCGATCCACAACAACAGAATCACCCACTAGCGTGGACACATATACAGGAATGCCCAAAGACTCGCGAGGTACATCTAGATAAGAAGCAAGTCGAGAAGAAACATAGGAGTAAGTAGACCCTAGATCAAATAATACCGAGGCATCGCTAAGGCAGACAGAAATAGTACCTGTGATCACTATATCGGAGGCAATTGCCTCTGGTCTGGCAGGAATAGCATCGAATCTAGTTGGAGTGCTACTTGACTGGCCTCTACCTCTATGGCGACCCCTACCCACCTGCCCTTCGCCTCGGGATGGCCGGCTAGGCGGTGTGGTAGCTGGTGCAATAATCATGGACCGATGGTCCTGCTGCTCGACCTTGCCCCGAAGTTTGGGACAAAACCTCATCACTCGGCGAAGATCCCACACTCGGCGAAGATCCCACACTCGAAATAACCCCTCGGAGCAGTGGACTACTAACCTGAAGTATGACTCTGATGGCCTGAATACCCACTGGAGGAACCTTGAATAGCTGGTGGACGGTACGTACTCTCTGGAATGGCACTGAAGTAGGGTCAGGTAGGAGAATCCCGAGCAGGTGGTGGTGCTGACTGCTTGGGCCTGCTGGGCTGACCCCTCATGAACTGACCTCTGCCCCGAGGTGGGGCGCCACTGAATCCTCCAATGTGTCGGGGCTGCTTTGTCCCTCACTGCAAACTCTCCTCTGCGGTTGCAAATACGCTCGATCCTCTGAGCTATATCTATAACCTGATGAAAGGGAGTCCCCATCTTTTCCTCACGGGCCACAGAAACTTGAACCTCAGGGTGAAGACCTGCAATGAACCTATGCACCCTCTCTGTGTCTGTGGGAAGTATTACAGTTGCATGGCGAGACAAGTCAGTGAACTCTCGCCTCACAGTCGGTCATAGACATATGATCCTGACGGAGTCGCTCAAGCTGACACCGAAGCTCCTCTCTTTCAGAAGGTGGTATTTACTTCTCCAACAACAGATGCGTAAACTTATCCCAAGTCAAGGGAGGTGAACCTACTGGCCTGCTAGGAAGGTAAGCCTGCCACCATCTGTGGGCCTTACCCTCAAGCTGAAAGGTGGTGAAGTCCACCCCGTTGGACTCCAATGTCCCCATGTTTCGTAGCCTATCCTTGCACCGGTCAATGAAATCTTGGGGGTCCTCTGACCGCCCAGCGCCAAAGTAGGGAGCAAAGTCTAGTCCATCTGTCCAGCTGCTTCTACAGATCAACGGTCACGACTAGTACAGGCTCTAGCACAGCTGCTGCAACTGGTTAGGCCCCCCCAGGTAGTGCACCTGGGGTCTTATAA
>MCJB01029253.1:102293-159881 GCA_002018475.1 Nicotiana obtusifolia | reverse complement strand
AGGGTAGTGTGGGGGTGGGGGATGGGGGTGGGTTGAGTGGAGGGTAATGTGGGGGTAAGGGTGGGGTGAGAATAAGTTTATGGGTTGGTGAGGGTGAGAAATAAAGTGGGGAAAATTAAAAAATATTTTTCTCAAATATTTTTTTTCGTACCAAACACACCCATAGTTTTTAGCCTTAATTGATACATTAAAATAGTGATTCTGGGTGAGCTCCACATTATTTGTAAGAGTTTCAAGAGTTTTGCTCCATATATTCACATTATAATTGGCATCAATCACACTGTTGAAGTGCTGTAACAGAATGCTGGATAAGATAATGTGTAGTAAATAAATTTATGGTAGGTCAAGGGATACTGGGATAGAGTTATGTCCACTCATACAGAAAAAAACTTCGTCTAAACTTTTTATTAATCGAGCATGTCTCTTTGGGAGTATTTTTAAAATTTTAAATAGACATATATCTTTTTATTTTATAAGAGTCCTATTTATTTTTGAGTGGTTATAAAAATCTACCATGCAGTCTTTTATACAAGATTTATGGCCAAATGGCTAAGCAAAAACAAAGTGGCAATCATCTTTCATGCAATTAAGCACTTGACAATTTAAGAAGACTCTTAACATCTTTATAAATAGCCAACTTGTTCATCCGTAAGAGACATCAACAAACATTGGTCTTTTTACACTTTTCTTAGCCAATCATTACTTTCTTCTTTAGCTAATTATTACTACAATTATTCTTCCCATTAGTGACCAAATCACTATCTCTTGTTATTATTTCTTCTCTCCGTTTTATTCCAAACTCACTGGTATTATTTAATTTTGCTGATTGTTGTATCCTCTGAATAAATAGAGATAAGCTTGTTTAATCATGAGAAAACATTTCACATTGTTGTATCCAAAGAGGAATCCTTTCAGTAGTATCTGTCATTTACCCCACTTCCCTCCAGATTTCATCAAGTGGTCATGGTCCAGCACAACTCAAGTCAATCCGTATATTTATATCCGCTCACAAATAATTATTGCAGTATTATTTTATTTCCCCCGTGCTTCTTCCCTACAGTCTCCTTAGTGGGGGGATCCCATTAAATATCAATTACAAACCCCAAAATTACATCGAATGTACTTCTTTAGAATATCCTATAATATTTTGATTCCGTTAATAAATTTTGATAAAATAGCTCAATTGCTAGAATTTTAAAGTAGCTGCCAGAATTTTGAAACATATCTTGTGGCATGATCATCGTCATATTTAATGACAAATCTTGTTGATCACCGTTTGACAAATCCTGATGATCACCATATCAAAAATTATAGCAAATGCTAAAAGCGCTTTCCACAATTTTGATGAAGTCTATTTTACAATTTTTCTTATCGGAATCAAAAAATTAATAATATCATGAATTGTCCTATTTTTGCCTTTCACCTTGTTACTGCACGATACTCATGGTAATTAGTGAAATATCCCACATAATAAGTTTGGATTCAATTTCCCTGTTTCCTTACCATAATAAAACTTAAAGACACCACTTTATTCCGACTTCGTTCTAACCAAAATAATTTTTTAAGTACCTAATAATTACTGCTCCTAAATTACTTAAAGTAAGCAACCTAGATTGCAAGTTCTGAGTCACCAAATGTCACTGACATGAAATTTTCGTCGTGGAGTCGCGATGACACCTAAGGTTCACTTGCTTGACAAGATAACATTAATACACAAAAATCATTTAAAACCAAATTTAAAGCAATTTAACGATAAATAAAGTTGTAGAGTTTTAAAAGAAGATATAATAATTCCGAACATTGACAAATCAAACCCCGGAATTTGGTGTCACAAGTACATAAGTATTCTAACGGTGCTACAACCAAAGTCTGAATGAAAGCACAATTGTTTGAAACAAAATAGACAATAGAACAAGATAGGGAAGGGGACTTCAGGGCTGCGGACGCCGTGCAGTTATACCTCAAGTCTCCGTGATCAGCTAATCCGAGCAAGCCTCCACTAACTGCTGTTAGGACCAACATCAGAATCTGCACAAGAAGTGAAGAAGTGTAGCATGAGTACAATCGATCCTATGTACCCTATAAGTGCCGAGCCTAACCTCGACGAGCTAGTGACGAGGCTATAACAAGGCACTCACGAAAAACTTCTGCAAATATAATAAAATAATAACAAAACAGAGAAAACAAGTATAAAATGAAAATCAGAACAGAAATTACATAATAGAGGGCCCCAGAGTAACATCAAAGCAAGTTTCCTTAATACAACCCGGATACGAAAAACAACAGCTCAAAACAGTTAAATATGTCTTCTCTGTTGCGGCGTGCAACCCGATCAACAAATATATATAATGTATTCTCCGTTGTAGTGCGCAACCCGATCAAAAATATAAATATACAAATATCATTGTAGCGTACAACCCGATCCCAAATAGTAATATCACATCCATTGTGGCGTGCAACCCGATCCCACACAATAATACCAACATATGTTGCGTTGCGCAACCCTATCCCACACAATATAAATTAAACGTATAAACTACAATCAACTACGACGTAACTCAATTAATACGCAATAATTGAATTACATAATTGAAGACATAAAGCAGATAAAAGTAGACAATCAATAAATAAATACATGGATACATGGAAACAATTAGAAATTAAGGCATGTAACAGATAAAGGCATGAATGTAACACGTGAAGGCAAGCAGCAATTAAAGCATTTAACTAGTATTAGATGGACTAAATAAAGACATGAAATAATTAAAAACAATAAGTAAATATCCGAACTCGCATGCTTAACCCGTGACTACGCATATACACCTTGTCACTTTGCATATACAGTGTCCCCACACATAAATCGAGCAACAATTAAGTCAATCAAGTCCTAATCCCCTCAAGTCAAAGTTAACCACAACACGTACCTCTTTCTGCAACCCAATCAATGTTCAAGCATGACTTTTTCTTTGGAATTAGCCTCTAAACCAATCAAATCTAGCCAAATATAGTTCAAATAATTCAAAATAAGCTTTAGAAACTACCCATGAGTGAAAAAAATTGATCTTTAATAAAATTAAAAAATATCAACAAAAGTCAAACCCGGTCCCGCTTGGTCAAAATCTAAGATTCGGACCAAGACAATATTACTCATTCACCCCCGAACCCGGTTATGTGATTTGTTTCGAAATCCGACCTCAATTTGAGGTCTAAATCTCAATTTAATAAAATCCCTAATTTCTACCCAAAAACCCCTAATTTCTACCATGAAATTCATAGATTAAAGGTTAAAATCAATGGATGATTATGAAAATACATCAAAACTAGTTAAAAACGACTAACCCATAAAGTTGGGATGAAAATCTACTCAAAATCCCCTCTAGGCCGAGCTCTAGCTTCCAAAAATAGTGAAAAGCGACCAAATCTCAACTTTCAGTTTTTAAATAGCCGGACTTCAGGTGTTCTTCGTGTTCGCGAAGCGCCTGACGCGTTTGTCACTACCCAAAATTCACTAGACGTAATGGAACCTAACCCAACCCGCTAGGTAAGCCAACTAACAGTCAACACAATTCAAATGGGTATAATAAGGGATCGATAAATGAAATAGCTGAAACTCTATTCAATAACCCAAGGACTGGTAGTACAAGTCATGAGCCACTAGGATTTAGATTACAAAACTGATATGAAATAAATACAACATTTTGTTAGGGATGTACATAAAAAGAATTCAAATCTAAAGCTACTAAGGGTAAGTGATAGCCATACTCGGAACGCATATACGTCTTCATTGCCAACTCCCGTCATCGACAGCATCTCAGCTAATAGATCTACACGTAAGGTGCAGAAGTATAGTATGAGTACAACCGACCCCATGTACTCAATAAGTATCATAACTAATCAACCTCGGCGAGGTAATAGAAGTAAGAATTATAGATGATACTCGGTATCACCTGTACAGTTCATAATTCCAGCACGTACAAAATAGAAAATATAATCAAATCATGAAATCGCAAATACAACAACATTGGTGCACTCAGTTTTCTCAACGGATTCTGATCAGTCAAAAATCCAGCATATAAGTAAGATATGCAAATAAATCAGTTAACAAACAAGAAAATTGCAAATAAATCAGTTTTCTCAACGCACAAACCCCAACTGAGCTCCGCTACCAAATCTAACCCATCTGCTACAAATTTGAGTGGAGGTATCACTGTAGAAAAAATTTACCTAGGGGCTTCTGAAAATTCCCAGTTAATTTTCTGAGTCAAATCTTGGAACTCCAAGCAATGGAGATTCTTCTCCACCTAAAGAGCTATCATTCCACCAAATTTCAGATCATTCCACCACCGAAACTGACCCCTCCTCCTAGCAACTAAACCCAGGTGAACACCAGTTGGCCGCGCATGGTGATACAGATGTCCAAATTGGACAAAGTTTATGCGAAACTGTGTTTGTATGTAAGGAGATTGTGTCTAATCCAACTCAACCTGACTTCAATGGCTCAATTGCCACAACATTTCAACAAACGATCTTTGCAACTGATGGTCTATCACCTGTTCAAGGAAATGCAAAAGCTATTCCTACTAACTTGATTGTGGTACAAAGTGATGAAGATGTTCCATTAAAGCATCCTCACAATCAATCGAGCAACAGTCCCACTATACCGGTAACAATCCAAGCCAAAACAATAACTTAAATCCATTACTTCCTGCTACTGGTTTGGCCGTTCTAGATGCTCAGTCCGGAGAAGAAGCATCTAAAGGTTCACCATCACAACAACCCCAACCAAACCCAAACCATCATACTGTTACCCCCCTTACCACACAACTACAGGTAGAAAAAATAAATGCACCAACAATATCCCCTGTACCAAAAAACCAGCATAAAATGCCAGCAACAATAACCTTCCTAAAGTTTCATCCAACTTTGACAAGCCTAGTCACACCAAAGCCCCCATACCACATCCAACAATCAAACAAACTCAACCCAGCACCAACACCAAAAGAAAAACTCAAGATTCTATCCCCGGCACCACCCATAGTCACTCATTCATATGTAACCAAATTGAGAGCAAGACATGAAGCAGAAATTGAATCGATAGAGTTCACACAACCTAGGATCACAACAAAGCAAGGTGAACCAGCGGTGATCTTCAGCAGAAGTGACTACATGGTAAAGCTTGCAGCCAGGTACAAATACACAATTGTTAGGAAGTTCTCCAACACCATGCCTAAAATGGAGGTTATCAGAAAATGCTTTGTCACTCAAACTAAATTGAAAGGTGGAGTAAAGATAGCACACTTCAATATTAGGACTGTCTATATAGACCTAGACAATGAATATGATCATTTCACCGTATGGGTTAGGCAATTTATGTACATACAGGGCCTAATGATGAAGCTTGAAGCCTGGACACCTACATTCAGTCCAGTTGAAGACTCTCCTGTAATTCCACTATGGGTCGTCATCCCTGAACTACCTTCGCATTTCTATTACATCCTCACAGTGTTACTATTCTGTTGGGAAAGCTTTACCCTTACCTAGCATCATTTCAAAAAACAAGAGGAAGTGTGGCCAAAGTCAAGATGCAAATTGATCTTAATAAACCTAGACCACATCATGTGTGGTTAGGATTTGATGAGAGCCAAGATGTTAATGGTGATGGACAATGACTGGAAGTGCAATACGAAAACATTCGTGTTACTGCATGTATTTCAAACACTTGAACCATACTCCAGCATGCTATCAAGTTAGAATCAAAGATGAAGAAAATAAAAGAAAAGATGACTCTGTCACACAGGAAGGTATTAGGGAAAGCCAATAGCAGCAAAATCTTTCTGGAGCAGCATGAACAAGCCAGAACCAAGGACAAACAAAAATAAACAGCAACATAAAGAAGCCAGTACTGCACCTCAACAAAGCCCTCAGGAACTCCAAACATCAGGGGTTATTCCTTCAAACAATGAATGGCAAAATCAGAAAATAAAGCATTTTAAGGGACATCAACAGCAGAACAAGAAGCAACATCAAACATATGTAACAAAGCAAACCTCAGATTACCACCGGCTGATGCACTCAAATAAGCATTCTCAGGTAATTGAGAACTCCAAACAACAGAAGGCCAAAACATATATGACAGCCTCTACCTCTATTAATCCTCCAGTTGCACTGGAGAATGATGTTGATTCTGTGGCTAAGACTCCTCCCTCTTCCCTTTCCCCTGTTAATGTTGTGAATATTGCTGAAGTTATTGGATGAAAAGAGAATGGTCAGGAAAACATCATTAACCATGCAGGATGAGGATCCAAAAGGGGTGGGGATTCCTCATGCTTTGCATGAGTGTGCTTTAGCACCTTGGATTGACTATAGGAATGACTCTAGAACCATTGTTACCATTATTACTCAATCAGATACAGCTTAGGATCTTGATGATGATCCCTGCGAAGCAAAACAAGTTGCACTAAAAGGAATGGACAAAGGCAAAGGTCATGTTGCTCCTGACGCTCACATTCAACCTACAAGACAAAAAAATAAACTAAGTCAGAAAAAGAGAAGAGCTCTTCAAAGGAAAAATGCAGGTATCAGTATAGTTGAACATTCAGAGGAACCTCCTTATAAAGCTCCTGAGATCTACTTTTAGACACCATCCCCAATGACAAGGCATCCTCCAAACCCACCTACAGAAATTACTGGTTCACCTCCAGGTCAGGATGATGATGAGTACAGACCTA
Source organism: Nicotiana obtusifolia (assembly GCA_002018475.1). Lineage (NCBI taxonomy): Eukaryota > Viridiplantae > Streptophyta > Magnoliopsida > Solanales > Solanaceae > Nicotiana > Nicotiana obtusifolia. The sequence continues at coordinate 153,153 of MCJB01029253.1, read as the reverse complement.
TACAATATGAGGATGAGTTAATAAGGGTTTCAGAAGAGGATGCTGGGTTTAGTGATGGTATTGATGTAGATCAGTATGTGACCTTCTATTTGCAATAGTTAATAGTGCTCCTGAACAGGACAGTGTCACACTTTCTCATGAGATCCTTCCAGAAAGAGACCTTCACCCAAACTTACCATAAGTAAAGTTGCCTCAAGCAGCAGCAATCCACCAAAATCAAGAACCCTCACCATTCCTAAATGATTAGTACAATCACTTAGAATATTAGAGGTATCAGAACCTCTGGAGCTATTGAGAGACTCAAAACACTCAAACAAATTCATAACCTTTCCTTCATTGCTTTGTTGGACCTATTCCGAGACACCCCTCAACTTGATATCTACCTTAATTACTTCAGAATTCAGCTTTCTATGAACCAAGTTGCTACCAATATCAATAACAAACTTTGGCTCTTCTGGGGTCAAGATTTCATTGGCACTCTTTTAGATCAAGATGACCAGCAGCTGACCATTGAACTGAAGCATGTTAAACTTGGGGAAATTATTCAGCTTACAGTTGCGTATGCCAAATGCAAACCAGCATTGAGAGCTCCACTTAGGGAGAATCTGAGACATAGGTCTACTATATGCAATATTCCTTGGTGTGTAATTGGGGACTTCAATGTAATTGTTTCCATTGGGGAAAAGATCGGGGAAATTCCCTACCGATTGAACAAAAGCATTGACTTTCTAAACATGATTGAGGACTGTGGTCTGACTGGCCTGGGCTTCTATGGACCTAGATACACTTGGTCTAATAAAAGGGGTCCATGCTCTATGTGTGGAAAAGATTGGACAGAGGTTTAGTTAATGACAATTAGCTAAGCTCCTTTCCTGCAACTACCATCACTCACTTGGCTTCAACGGGCTCAGATCATTCTCCTCTTCTGATGGAGATGAATGTGAGACAAAACTCAATCAAGAAATACTTTAGATTCCTCAACTGTTGGGTGAAGAATGAATCCTTTATGCCTCTAGTTCAGGAAGTGTGGAATGCTCCTAGCAATGGAAGTGATATGTGGATCTTTCATCAAAAACTCAAGGCTCTTTCTAGTGCTTTAAGCAAATGGCCCAGACAACAATATGGTGACATCTTTCAGAAACCCAAAGAATTTGAACAAAAGGTCAAAGAAGCAGAAGAAAAATGGCAGCATCCAATGATCCTGAGGACAGACAGAATCTGCATGATCTACAGGCTCAATACACCAGACACTTGAAATTAGAAGAAGAAGTTCAGAAACAAAAAACTCAGATGCAGTGGTTCAAGGATGGTGATGCCAATTCCACATATTTTCATAGTTTGATAAGGGGTAGAAGAAGAAAGCTTTATATTCACAAAATCAAGGATAAAGATGGGGATTGGATCCAGGGTGATGAAGCAACAGGTGAAGCTGCTTGCAACTACTTTGAAGATCTTTTTACTGAACAAGGGGCCTCATTAGAGAAGATCTTCTCTCTTGTATCCCTACTATGATCACTCTAGAAGATAACAAAAATCCAACCAAGGATCCTACTTTAAGTGAACTAAAGGAAGTTGTTTTCTCCATGAACCCAAACAGTGTAGCTGGACTAGATGGAATGATTGGAAAATTCTACCAAGCTTGTTGGGATGTTATCAAAAGGATTTGCTCAATATTGTTCTTGACTTCTTTGGACTTAGCAACATGCCTAGATATATGATAAATGCCTGCCTGGTCCTTCTTCCAAAAGTTGAATTTCCTAACTCTTTCACTGAATTCAGACCTATTAGCCTAAGCAACTTCATCAACAAGATCATTTCCAAGCTTATCAGTTCCAAGCTTGCACAAATCCTACCAAACATCACCGCTACCAACCAGTCTGATTTTGTTAGATGAAGAAGTATCTAAAAAAATATCATGCTAGCTCAGGAGATTGTCTAAGGTATTAACAAACCAAACACTGGGGCCAATGTTGTTATCAATCTCGATATGGAAAAGGCCTATGACAGAGTGTCTTGGAATTTTACATGCATCATGCTGGGAAGAATGGGGTTCAATGAGATGATTATTGACATGATCTGGAGAACCATGTCCAACAACTGGTACTCTGTAGTGGTAAATGGAATCAGGCATGGTTGTTTCAAATCCAGTAGGGGTCTAAAATAGGGAGATCCCTTGGCATCGTCCCTCTTCATTATTGGGGCAGAAGTACTCACTAGAATGCTCAACAATCTCAATAATGACCAGTTCTTTAATGGTTTGTACATGGAAAAAAGGGATCCTCAAGTCAACTATTTGAGCTTTGCAGATGATATTATCATATTCACATCAGGCAGCGAGGTTTCCCTACAGAAGATGATGAGAATTTTAGGGGATTATGAGAATACTTCTGGCCAGTTGATAAACAAGGCTAAGAGTCATTTCATGAATCCCACCTCTGTTTTCCTTCACAATGTTTCTGGGATCTGTCAAATTACTGGTTTTACTAGGAAGGAATCACCAATTACAAACCTTGGTTGCCCCCTCTATATTGGAAGAAAAAGAATTCTACACTTCAATGGATTAATGTCTAAAATAGTGAGCAGAATCAGAGGATGACACAGCATAATGATTTCATATGGAGGAAGAGCTACCTTGCTCAAATATATGCTGCAATCCCTCCCCATTCTCCTGCTATTAGTTATTTCACCACCCAAAACTGTCATGAAACAGCTGAAAAGACTGACAGCTAATTTTTTCTAGGGCATGGGTAAGGACAAAAACAAATACCACTGGACTTCCTGGGAGAAGTTATCATATCCACAAGAGGAAGGGGATGTTGGTTTTAGAACTATGACTGATGTTTGTAAGGCCATAGAATTCAAACAGGGTAGAATTTTAGAACAAAAAAGTCTTTGTGGAGCACCTTGTTGCTAGCCAAATACTGCAAAAGATCACACCCAATCTCAAAGAAATGGCACCTTGGCCAATCACAAACTTGGAAGAAAATGATGTGTAACAAGAAAGAAGTAGAAGCACACATAAATTGGAGGCTATATTCAGGCAATGCAAGTTTTTGGTGGGAACATTGGTTGGGAACAGGTCCTTTAGCTAGCTACAGAATTGAAGGAGGTAGGCCAGGAAACATCACTGTCTCTCAATTCTAGGATTCTGGAAAATGGAATCTTCATAAGCTCCACAACCAAGCTCCAATCCACAAGATTACTGATATCATTCAGATCCCAACCCATTTTTCTCCTCACACCCCTGATAAACCTATATGGGTACCATACTACCTCTGGTAAATTCAGTTGTGCATCAGCATGGGAAACAGTTAGAAAGAAGAAACAGATCCTCTTCACCAACAAGATGACATGGCACAAGAGAATCCCCTTGAAATGGTCCTTTTGCATCTGGAGAGCCCTCAGAAACAAATTGCCCACTAATGATAGGGTCATCTCCTTTGGTCCACCTACTGTCACTAGATGTGTGTGCTGTATCAGGCCTCAAGCGAAATCAGTATATCACATTTTCAGTTTGGGCTACTTTGCTAAGGCACTATGGAGCAGATTCAGTGTTAAATATGATTCCAAGGAATCATCTATGATCAGGGTCCTATTCTCCATCAACTCTGACATCAACCTTCTCCTCAAAGCCACTTATCCGTCCTTCAACTGGTCTCTTTGTTGGAATGAACTTTACTCCACAATTGAAACAATGCAACATCACATATGCACATTATAGGTTACCTGGCACAAACCTGAGGATGGATTTGTCAAGCTGAACAGTGATGGCAGTGCCCTCAACAATCCGGGAAAAATTGGTGCAAAGGCAATTATTAGAGATCATCTAGGGAGATTTATCCATGCCATAGCAAGTCCACTTGGAGAAGGAACCAATAACATGGCAGAAATTGAAGCAGCCATTATTGGCATGACGTGGTGCCTAGAGTTTTGCCACTTCAAAGTGAATTTAGAAGCTAACTCTGCACTACTTGTTCATTAGATCAACCGTGAATTTGAGCCTACTTGGAGTTTAGAGATGCAGCTGCAGAAACTGATTGATCTATGCTCCCAGTATCATGAATTCAAATGCTCTCATGTTTATAGAGAAGCTAATTGTCCTGCTAATTCTTTATCTAAGCTCAGCCATGATCTCCCTCAAATCACCCCTTTTGAGAACATTCTTAACCTTCCCAAACAAATTAGAGGTCAAATCAAACTAGACCAAATGAACACCCTAGCCTTCAGACATAAGAAAACAAGCAAACTTCAGCCTTCATCAAATCACACCCCCACCTCCAACTCTAATGGATATGGTTGATCATCTAAAATACCTGGGAGTAGACCATACAGTCCAAACGCCAAAGTTCTGGGGCAGCAACTTCAACCATACAAGCATGCTCAAACTCTTCAGGAAAAAGGCTATGACACCCAGGTTTCAATTAATAGCTTCTTCCTTTTTTGCAGGTGAATCCACTATTATACTTCCTTGTTTACTGCTTCCTTTTCAGTGTGTGGTATCAACTCCTTTGGTACTCTTTATGCTGGAAATCAATCAAGGGATAGGAGCAGACATATTATGCCATCTCCATGGGCACACTTGGATTACAAAACACTGCCAATACAAACAAAAGTATCAGCTCCTAAGGACACACAAACATACACCATCCCTACCCTCTATCAGAAGAAACATAAACAGCAACACCACAAACAACCTTATCATCCATATCTGCAACTCAGACCCACACCAAACAACCAGGAATCAAGTTATACATCAAAACATCACCACAAAGATTCTACCATCCAGTAAGCCAAATCACCTTCAATCCTTCCAAAATCCAAACCACCACCATACCAGCAACTCTTTAGGGACCAGTAAACACAAGAACCTGGATATCCACCCATATGACAGGAATGTCCATTTTTTCTCTAACCATGATTTCTCTTTTGTAGGTACCTACAGTTTAAAACCATTGACATACCCTCAATGTGTGGTATTAGTACTTATAATGCTCATCCTATTGAGGGTGTATCAATTGACTAAAGCTAGTAGCATCTACAAGGTTAAACATAAACACCAACACCAGCTTCCTGTAATCCATCCTAATAGCTGGTACCTCCAAAACAAATATACCCCCAGAAACCACAAGAACCTGGGCACCTATATCACTCTGTGTTCAAAGAACAACAGCTCACTGATGTCAATGCCTGTAATTCCCTAATGATGAACACTGACCAACCCAAGCACCCTGTATTTCTATCCTGTTTGTTGCATTTTGCAGGTACAAGAGACAGATTCAATTTATTGATGCACTTGCAAAGGGTGGTATTAGCATCTCAGATGCTCAATCTCTTGCAAGTGTACTAATCACCTTGGATCTGTCACAAGGATTCTGCAAATTTGTCACAACAGACAAACTCTTCTAGCAGGATCCTTCAGAGAACCCTCAGGTTTTTCAACCAACCTACATAGCTTACTACAACCAGGACCTCAACACCTATCTATCAACATCCAACACCTTTTTCTTCAACTAATCAGTAGAAATTTCCTACTCAAATGGGTACTTTCAGCCACCAGCACCAACCTGCTTCCCCTGCAGACACTCAGCAGGACACACCTAGGGGCCCAAACCTAGTTATCCTGCACTATCAGTTCACAGGAGCTGAAGTTTACAGGATGCAACAACTCACTTAGCTCCAAGTCATCAGTTAAACATGCCTGCTCCAAAGTTTCCTGGATAAAAGAAGCAAGAATTTGCTCACTTTTTTCTGTCGAAAATATCATTCAGTAGCAGCAGTTCTGCCCAGTTACATGAGTCATTTTGATAGCTATCTTCAACTTAGCTTTCTTTGGCCTCAATGTCAGAGCCAAATTGAAGATAGTTAATAGCACACTTGACTGTTCTTTGCCATACTCCATAAGAGAAATCTACATTTACTCTGGATGTAGGTCTTGTTGGGTATAAAAGATGACCTTCCTACTCATCTGTTTAGTTGATTTAGGATCACTTGTGCATTTTTATATAGTTGACCTAGACTCACTTCACATTGTTTTCGTATACACAATTGTCTATCACCTAAGAATAGGCAATTGGTACATCATCATAGGTCTAACTCATCAAATTTCAGGATTCACTTGGTCACCATGTTTAGGGGACCAAGTGTATATCCATCATATTCTTGGAGGTAAGATTCATGTCCCCCTAATTTGTTGTATTTTACTTTATATGTATATGAAAATCAACCCTAAGCGCATCGCCTAGTGGAATTTGCTAAAAAAAAAAAAAACCCAAATATCAATCTGTTGCGGCGTGCAACCCGATCCAAATAGAATTTATATCACGGCTCTGAGACCCACATCAGAATCTCAGTAACCGAACCAAACCAATAACCAGCTCTCCCTGAGCTCACATCAACCAGAAACCCATTGGTTTCTCAAAATCCACGTGTACACCATCAAGAGAGAAACATGAAAGAGTGACCCTAGGGGGATGGATCCATCTCCACATGCTGCACGGACAACTCACGTGCTGTATGGAGAAGCCACGTGCTAATAATATCAACTGTCCGAAAAATTCACGTGCTAATAATATCAATATCTGGATCTGCACAGACAACTAATGTGCTGCACGGACAACTCACATGCCAATAATCACAATCCGCGTGGCGTGGTCACATGCTCAATATCACAATCCGCCCAGCGGGGTCACATGCATAAAACCATAATTCGCCAGGCGTGGTCACATGCATAACGACATAATCCGTCCAACGTGGTCACAGACATAACAACACAATCCGCCAGCGTGTCACATGCAACAATCCAAATCATATCACATAGAAGTAAATATACAAGAACACACACACACACACACACAGATATATATATATATATATATATATATATATATATATATATATATATATATATATATATATATATATATATATATTCATGAATATTACATTTCATTTTCCTACATTGGTATAAATAACATGCTAAGGTGTATGCATGTTCAAAGTGTGCTATCATAGCTCAAATCGACAATTTCATCACAGAAATAGAAATTATCAAGTTCATTCAGGGGATTAGCCTATATGTTACCTCAAATATGGATCAAATAGTTCACATCAATGTAAAAATATATGACAAACTACCCTGAGCATGGATAAATATCCCGTGTTCGCACATGGGCTCTAACCCACACATACATGCATCCATAGCACGTAGCCATCACAAATAACTCTGGCAACTAGTGCCTCAACCAAGTTTAGGTAAGATACTTACCTCAAGCAAGCAAAATTAAATACCGAGCAAGCCAAACAATACTCAAGAAATGCCATCCCGCGCGAATCAACTGCCGAACGGCTCGAAACTAGCGAAAAGCAACTCAAAAATATCAATTAATGCCTTAGGAAACAAACCCAAACGATAAAGGTCGAGTCTTTAAATCAAAAACTCAAAGTCAACCAAAAGGTCAACCTGGACCCGCACTTCAAAACCCGAAAAAACTTAAAAATTCTGACAACTCATTCGAATACGAGTCCTATCATACTAATTTCATCCAATGCTGACTCTGAATCGATATTCAAAACCCAATTATTCGCTTTAGAATAGTTTTTGATAAAAATCTACAATTCTCCGATCATAAGATGGACGAATTCACCAATGAAATAGTGTAATCATGTAAAAGTACAAAAGTTGAGGTTTAACACTATCCCCCATGAAAAAACTAGAAGAACGCCAAAAAAATCACCTCAATCGGAGCTGTAGAACTCAAAATATGATTTCTGATTTTTTGTGCCCAATAGTCTACACCTGCGGTTTTCCAGCTGTCATTTATGCTTTTGTGGACCATTTTTGTCACCTACGGGGTCGCAAATACGGACCCTACTTCGCATCTACGAAGCACGAGCAACAACTAACTTCTCTGACACTAAAATGGGCATAATCTCTCATACGATGTCCAAATTCGACTATTCCTTTTGCTATGGCTTCATAATTACAATACAGATCTAATGCTTTAATAAAAACAGAATTTTGAGATTATTTTCTTAATGTGGTTTCATTTATGCTTGAAGAAACGACGTTGAAATATAAAAACGAACACAACACAACCCAAACCTATCTGAAATACCCCCGTGCCTCTCGGGATCCCGTCCAAACATACCAATAAGTCCCAAAATATATATGGACCTGCTCAAGGCCTCAAATTCCACATAACAATATCAAAACCACGAATCACACCTCAAATCAAATTTTATGAACTTTTAAACTTTAAACTTACATAACGCGTGCCAAACTATATCAAATCAACTCGGAATGACCTAAAATTTTGAACACAAGTTCCAAATGAAATAACACACCTATTCTAACTCCTGAACCATAATCCGAACCCGATAACATCGAAGTCAACTCCCAGTCAAAAGAATGAACTTTCCAAACCTTTAAATTGCCAACTTTCACCAATTAGCGCCAAAACCTTCTAGAAACATCCAAATGCAACTTTGGGCATACACCCAAGTCCAAAATCACCATCCGGACCTAACGGTACAGTCAAAATTCTGATCCGAGGTCAAATACACGAAAGTCAAACTTGGTCAACTCTTCGTACTTAAAGCCTTCTATTTAAAAATCATTTTCCAAATCAATTCCAAACAACTCGAAGATCAAAACCGACCACACATGCAAGTAATAATACACTATATGAAGCTACTCATGACCTCAAATCACCGAATTAAATGCAAATGCTCAAAACGACCGGTCAGATCATTACGTTGTGCCCCACTCAAACATACGTTCATCCTCGAACATGCTAAGAGTCATTCCAAAGCCATCAAATCACCATATAACCTCCCCGTACACATAGCCGTCGATGCCACATCACCCCAATCCATATAAGCCTGACAACACAACCGAGCTGAAGATCATTACTTCAACCTTAGCCCATAAACCTTAGAATCAAATCTCCAATATTCGGAATCCATTACAAGACCTGATTCTCATATCTATACATTGTATAAGTCTAAACAAGCCGAATCAAGCCATAACCATAACCCAAAATGTAATCACATGATATACCACCTAACGAAGATACTCATAACAATAACATCCAACCACAATAGCTGCAATAACAAACCCGGTATCGGTAATGAACCTCATATCAAATAAAACCTTGTTATAAACCTTCGTACTCTGCCGATGACGAAAGAAATGCAGAAACTCATACCACCCATCAGACCAACAAGTAGTGGACTCTCGCCAGCCAAAAACCATAGCAAAATTTGTAGCTAACTAATGACATTATTCTTCCAAACATACCTTAATCAAATCTGATAGCACTCATTCCAGGTCCAATAACGTCACCTCTTCCAGTACAAGCTGTTCGACCGACATGTCACACCCACACTACCTCGAGCCACATATCATACAACCCATGCATCAAACAAACACAACTCGAATGTAACCAAAGATAGAAGAAGAACCAAATGAGAGAACCGTCTCACAAGCTCGACAGATATTACCACAAAGCGTAGTGCTATGAACCCATCTCACAGAGAAGAAACAAACACACAAAATAAACATAAGGATCATGTTCCAACACAACTCTGTTGCGATACATAACCTAATCCGAACACCGGCCCACATGGAATACCTCGAGCCATGATGCTCAAAATCAATAACCATATGCATATCGACAATAAACTCGTGAACTGCATCACCATAACCATGGAGAAACGAATAGCACAATATACCATAGACAGGAAGACCATAACCAAAGCGTAATCCATCATTCAATGCCCCAAAAACCATCTAACTCAAATTTCACCACAAGGCCCAAATAGAACCACATAAAGTTTGTAAATAGTCAACAGTCCCACAACCCATCGTGGCACAGAAGAGTAACACATGGTACATATCAGAACACAGATAAGATCAACTCTAACCGATGACATACCCCTCAACAATAGTTGTGCTGGGTAAATAAATCCGACCCGACGTAGAATACATATTCTCGTTAGGCCTACCAGTGGCCTCCAAATCGATTTTGATCCTCCCAAAATAAATAGATAACCTTCCCAAAAAGCCACTGAAACTTATCCATGACACATACCATAATTTGTCTAACTCTGGCCATATTTTAATAGTGCACAACCAAGGAATAATCTACCTCTAAGACTCACAGTCTCCAAATCACAAGAATACAAACATCTCCATATCTGATCCCGACTCGACCACCCAAATAACCGACACATCTCTCATGCACAATCACCTCATGGGAAGTACTTCCTTAATTCTTCCACGCAACATAGCAAAATCTGAACATCAACAGTAGACCGACCAGGCAATTACCCTAATATTAGTCAAGCATCGGCATGTCAAAACACAGTACGCCTTCTGGAATGCGCACCCTTCTCAGGTGTACCCGATAGTGCCAACATCCTTCTAAACATTTAGAACTGTCTATGTCTTCTAGAACTCATGACCTTCTCTTTGAATGGAACTACAACCTCGTACATGCAAACCTCAATCCCATACGTCGCACCACATTTATCATGCCATCATGAAAACACGAGAACTTCATTATCATCTCTGCATCACAAGCAGGATACACATTACGTCAGCTAGAAACCTTTCACTTGACCCCATCCAGGAGAAAACCACCACCCGCAAAAAAACCCTTGCATGCCTGCAGAAAACATCTGTCCCATGTCGTGATAGCAATCATCAAGAACTCTTCGAAACCCATTAGCACAAGGCCAAGCCATCATTATATAAGCCCTCTAACTCAACCAAGTCATGCAAGTTGCCAAACCAAAGAGTATAGCCACAAACACCGGTAAAACCTCAGCACATCGTAAGAACCAAAGGAACCGATCGTATCCATCACCATGCTGATCCGACCTACTACCAAGCGATCCTATTTCTCTGAGTTCCTTCCAAATTGCCTTGAAGTTAACACTTCTCCTTGCCAGAACACCACGATCCTTACCCAAAGTTCACCACAAGAGATCCTAGCATGAAACCACATCGTCTCAAAGCCCATAAGTCACTGTATTCGCTCTCAAGCCCTCAATAGTACCGCAACCGAAATGTCCACTCCGAAGAGATCTTCTACAAATCTAAAGTTGTTTCCTTAACCTCTCTAATACTGAAATGTAGAATTCATAATGATACAAAAATACCGCGAGTCCCGACACCAACCATTGAAAATCTCAGATTTTAGCCTTTTACAAATTCGAAAATTCTTCAAATGCCACATATAAATCTTGAACCCATTAGAACCTTCTAGAGAGTCATCCACCCTACTCTAATCTCAAATGCACGTGCAAAACGTGCTAAACGCATTGTGCTACCTTAGCACACCAACACCCAAGGAAGTAACCCCACCTTAACATAATCGTGTGACTCCCTTCTCTTAGCACATTACATCCATCACGAATAACAAACCCGAATCACTCCAAGATTTCCATATATCTATAAAGTGTAATACATCATGCATCCAGAAACTTCCTTGCTCAAGTCATCCTAAAACCAACCTCTTCAAGTCATAACTGATCCACAAGTATGCCTCAGACCAAAACTAACATTACATATCACCATGCAACCAGGTCGTCAATAGCAAACTCCCCCACTTGGCATGAAGCCATAGAACATAACATTTGATAACCATAATATCCTTACTCCGTAACTATCAGAACCCTGCACTACAATTCAACCAAATCCTTCATATACCAGCCGTAGAATACTTCAAATCTTCTTCTAAGCATATATCCATCCTCATGACAGTCGTTCAAACTCCTTGAAGAGATCCAAACTCAAATTGCAACACATGTAACCAACCGGTAGAAAGAAACTCTCCACAGAATCATCATAAGAATCACACATCCATATACTACCCTACAGGTGATAATCCACCTACTCAGCCTCAAACCGACATCTCTGTATGACCTCATCCTGGTCGTAACCATTATGCAATCGCTAAATCCACCCGAGTTTGAACTCTTCATCAAAATATAAGAATCTACTTCATCCTACAAATGAATGACATGAAAGATCCCTCAACACTCTCATAACCCAAGACTGTACAACACATCAAGATAGAAATCAAGCACCCAATAGTCCTTTTCACATCCCGAGAAAACTCATCTCTTCACAACCAAGCCATCTAAACTCAACCTGCAGTAACAACATACACATCATATAGCCGTCAAACCTCTCACTGACCCATAAATCTCACTTCTAGGGACACTATTGGACATATAAACCTAGAAGCACATACTAACACAACTGAAACTACCGAGCCCAAGCTGCGACATAGACCTGGCCTCAAATCCTCCAGACTAGCCAATAACGACAACACTGAGAACACATCTCGCATCTCATCCAGGACATCACAAGCCGTCGATACACATTTGATACCGGATGCTCAAGATCATGTACGAGTGAGTGGAAGGAATTCAAAGAGATATGCTTCAAGATGAATCAATGTCGCACAATAAAAAAGGGAAGATTGAAATTTTCCTATGTGCCCTATAGCCTCTCAAAGATAGCTATGGACATCATCGTACCGATCCGCAAGACTCTACTAGACACTTGCTAATGACTCGTAGAACCTATAGACCTAGTGCTCTTATTCCAACTTGTCACAACCCAAAATCCACCAGTCGTGATTGCACCTAACTCAACCCGCTAGGTAAGCCAACTGGCAGCCAACACAATTCAAATAGGAATAATAAGGGATCTATAAATGAAATAACTGAAGCTCTATTCAACAACCCAAGGACTGGTAGTACAAGTCATGAGCCACAAGATCTTAGATTTACAAAACTTATATGAAATAAATACAACATCTATTTGGAATGTAAATAAATAAAATTCAAATCTAAAGCTACCATGGGTAAGTGATAGCTATATTCGGAATGCATGTACGTCTTCATTGCCAGCTCCCGTCATCCACAACATCTCAGCTAATAGATCTGCAAGCAAGGTACAGAAGTGTAGTATGAATATAATAGACCATATGTACTCAATAAGTATCATAACTAACCTCAACGGGATAATAGAAGCAATAATTAGAAATAACACTCGCTATCACCTGTACAATTCATAATTCCAGCACGTACAAAATAAAAAATATTATCAAATCATGAAATCAGAGATAAACCACATTGGTGCTCTCCGTTTTCTCAAAATTCTACTAAGTCAACAATCTAGCATATAAGGAAGATATGCAAATAAATCAGGTAAAAACCAAGGAAATTGCAAGTAAAGATGAAATGAAATAACCAAATATCAATCTGTTGCGGTGCACAAACCAATCCAAATAGAATTCACATCACGGCCCTCAGGCCTACATCAGAATCTCAGTAACTGAACCAAAGAAATAACCAGCTCTCCCAGAGCTCACATCATCCAGAAACCTGTTGGTTTCTCAGAATCCGCGTGTACACCATCAAGAGAGAAACATGAGAGGGTGTCCCTTTGGGGATGGATCCATATCCACACGCTGCACGGACAACTCACGTGCTACACGAACAACTCACGTGCTAATAATATCAACTGCACAAACAACTCACGTGCTGCACGGACAACTCACGTGCTACACGAACAACTCACGTGCTAATAATATCAACTGCACAAACAACTCACGTGCTGCACGGACAACTCATGTGCCAATAATATCAATCCCTGGATCTGCACGGGCAACTCATGTGCTTCACGGACAACTCACATGCCAATAATCACAATTCGCCCAGCGTGGTCACAGGCTCAATATCACAATCCGCCTGGCGTGGTCACAGGCATAACAACATAATCCGTCCGGCGTCGTCACAAGCATAACAACATAATTTGTCCGCGTGGTCACAGGCATAACAACACAATTCGCCCGGCATGGTCACAGGCATCCATTCCAAATCATATCACACAGAAGCAAATATACAAGAATACATGTATAAGATTATGAATATTACATTTCATGCTCCTAGACTAGTATAAATGACATGCTAAGGTGTATGGATGTGCAAAGTGTGCTATCATAGCTCAAATCGACAATTTTATCACTGAAATAGAAATTATCAAGTTTATTCAGGGGATTAGCCTATATCTAACCTCAAACATGGATCAAATAGTTCACATCAGGTTTACAAATATGAGAAACTACCCCGAGCATGGGTAAATACCCCGGTGCTTGCACGTGGGCTCTAACCCTACACATAAGCGCACACATAGCACGTAGCCATCACAAATAACTCAAGCAACTAATGTCTCAACCAAGTTTCAATAAGATACTTACCTCAAGCAAGCCAAATCAAATACCGAGCAAGCGAAACAATGCTCCAGAAACACCATCCCACGCGAATCAACCTCCGAACGGCTCGAAACTAGCCAAAAGCAGCTCAAAAATATCAAATAATGCCTTAGGAAACAAACCCAAGCAATAAAGGTCAAATTTTTAAATCAAAAACTCAAAGTCAACCAAAAGGTTAACCCGAGCCTGCACCTCGGAACCCGAAAAAACATAAAAAATTCAGATAACTTATTCGAATATGAGTCCAACCATACTAATTTAATCCTATTCCGACTCGGAGTCGATGTTCCAAAACCAATTATTATCTTTAGAAATGTTTTTGTTAAAAACTCACAATTCTCCAACCAAAACATGGATTAATTCACAAATGAACTAGTGTAATCATGTAAATATACAAAAATTGAGCTTCGACTGACCCCCATGAAAATACTAGAAGAACGCTGGCAAAATCACCTCAATCGGAGCTCTAAGACTCAAGATATGCTCAAAATACCAAATGAACGCAGTCTGATTTTTTATACACATGGACTTTCACTTTTGCACCCGAAATTCTGCACCTAATATTTTTCAGCCGTCATTTCCGCTTTTGCGAACAACTTTTCGCACTTGCGGGGTCGCAGATGCATATCCCACTTCACATCTGTGAAGCACTAGCAACAGTTAACTTCTCTGACACTAAAATAGGCATAACTCTCTCACACAATGTCCAAATTCGATGATTCTCTTAGCTATGGCTTCATAATTACAATACATACCTAATGCTTAAATCCAAACAAAATTTTGAGCTCATTTGCTTAATGTGATTCTATTAATGAGTGAAGAAACGACGTCGAAACATAAAAAATAAGCGCAACACAACCCAAACCTATATGAAACTCACCCGAGCCGCTCGGTACCCCGTCCAAACATACTAGTAAGTCCCAAAATATAATACGGCCTTGATAGAGGGAGGACTCAAATTCCATATAACAACATCAAAACCACGAATCGCACCTCAAATCAAACTTAATGAACCTTTGAACTTTCAACTTCCACAACTCGTGCTGAACCATATCAAATCAACTCGGAATGACTTCAAATTTTGCACACAAGTTCCAAATGACATAACATACCAATTCCAACTCCTGAAGCACAATCCAAGCTCGATAACATCGAAGTCAACTCCCCGCCACACTTCTAAACTTTCCAAACCTTCAAATTGCCAACTTTCGTCAATTAGCGCCAAAACCTTCTAGAAACATCCAAATGCAACTTCGACATATGCCCAGGTCCAAAACACCATCCGGACCTAAGGTACCATCAAAACTCTAATCTGAGGTCAAATACCCAAATGTCAAATTTGGTCAACTCTTCCAACTTAAAGCTTTCTATTTATAGAATCATTCTTCCAAATTAATTTCTATCATGCCCCAAAGATTGGGATGCATGGCCGGCACCCGGTGCCACACTCCCCGAGTGTACCACTCTGCAACTATAAATTTTGGAGGTGTAGCCTTCAACTTAGGCCGACGAGGCCTACTTGCAAACTACCAATACCAATCAAGGCCTACGGGGGTCGTATTCTGAATTATTTTAAAATGAAGTCTCTCTCATTTGAGGGGTAAACATACCCAAAAGCTCATATATATAACTGTGCAGTCTGACGAGGCCACCACGAACATCTAATGATATATAAAATATAGTGGACTCATCTACAAGCCTCTAGAGATAACTAAACTATATCATGGTCGGTACAGGGCCTTCACCTACCCATCAAAACCTGTATATATAAAATGGAATCCAAGGTCTAGACCGAGTAACTCTTAGGAAGTGTAGCTTACGAACCAAGCTGATGCTTGACTCTGTCTACTGGGAAGGTCTATCCAGCTATCTATCAAGACCTGTAGGCATGAAATGCAGTATCCCTAGCAAAAGGGATGTCAGTACGAAATAATATACTAAGTATGTAAGGCAATAGAATAACTGAAAGTTGAGACCGAACTGATAGGATAATAACTAAAAGTAATTGGGAGTCAAAGATGATCTGAAGATATGCTTGCCTGCTGATACTGACTCAACTCTCTCAATCTAGTAAGTAAATAGTTTTCCGACCATATAAGGCTTGGTACGTGTAACTACTCTACTGTATTAGGTTCGCTCAAAGGCGCTCGACCACAATAGGCTAGGTATAGGATTATCATCTTATTAGAGGTTTCCCAATAGCAGCCTGGCCACTGATTATTGCTCGATGATGGTGAAAATATTGTAATACTCTGTGTGTGTATGTGTGTGTGTGTGTGTGTGTGTATAAATTCAGTTAAGTTATCGTATTCTCCCTTATCAAACGCATATAGTTACGGGATCATGCCAAAATGAAGGAAAGTTTTATCCTAACATACCTTAAAACAACCTGTCCAATAACCATGTTGAACTCATCTCGTCTCACTTCAATCTACATCAATGATAATAATCCTATTGTTAAGCTACGAAAGATGCAACTATCATATGAGAAACGACAAGCTTATTATATATTAAAACGAGTGGCAAGCTTGGATTAGAACCAAAACGAACTCTTTTTACCATCTCCCATATACGTACAACACCATCAACAGGTCCAACATTTAAACATATATATTTACATGATATTACAACCTTATATCCATCATAAAAGTAACATCTAACAGCCCCACAAGATATAACAACGACATGAACAACTTCTAGGTATTGTGTAGTCGCTTCTTCTCCTAATTACAGCATCATCAATTTACTCAACATATTGACAAGCATAAAAACAATAAAAAACATTATACCCAAGCTATTCCCCATGATTTCCAGCCATATGAAGTAATATATACAACTCCAAAATAGTCCAATAGGAGACAACTACTTCTTATACAATTTCAAATGTAATCTTGTAATTCTTCATCCAAAAAACTTAACCAACACATACATCAGCTTAAGCATAAGCAATAGGGTGCTATACACACCTTAAATAATCAGAACAAACTCAAACCAAAGCTTTCCCTACCTTACAAGCACCCTTAATGAAATCACAACACTATAGAGACTCTCTTCTTCACTTAGGCTAACCTTTGAGGTTAGGTTTAGGTAAAACCACCTTGGATTTGACATGAAATCTTGAAGAACAGTTAGAGAGGTGTTGAGAGACTTTGGGAACTGTCCACGGTTGAAAATGACCAAAAATGAGTGTTCCAATGGGTCCCATTAGGAGCTGCTTGCGGTCTTGCAAAAATATGAATATATCTATACTTCAATGTCGTATCGATGAACAATTTAATGAATTAGAAACTAGACTCGTAGATCTTCAATTTCGTAGAAGGATCTTCCTGTAATTCCTAGTATATTGAGAGAAAAGCTCAGCTACATTTGATCTAATTTTCAGCACATTATGAATATAACTTGTGATGACCTTTGCCAATTTTTGTTCCACAATTCTCTTGACTTAAAAACATAACATATGAATATCATATGATTAAAATAAATCATAACATAAACTCTTTATCATGTCAAGCACCCTAGTCTCACCGCAAAAGTACATGTTATAATATTCCCAACTTGTCGACTTTCAACGAAACTTATCTTCTTCTATTCAATTAGCTTCTATGTCTTCCAACCCTCTTGGTACTTTCAGTTCATGATCTTAAGTATTTTTAACCTCGAAGGTAACATGATTAACGTACCTTCTGTACTTTCAAATATGATCTCATTTCTGAGCTTACATCAATTGACTTACAATGTACTTTTGCATACGAAAATATGGGGTGTAACATCATCCCCCCTTTGAAACATTCATCCTCGGATGTTGACTGATGCCCTTATAATTCTCATAACCTACAACTCTTATGAATGCTTTAATATTATCCTTGCTGTCTAGGCAACTATTCTGTGAATAAATCCAAAGGCCAAGATTCCCCCTTTAGGCCTCTTTCTCACACTGCGACTTGTGGTCAGAATTCTTGCAATCTCGTAATTGTTGTCTACCTTCTGTCATACATCTTGTACGACTCTGTCCTTGTATGTGCACCTATGATACTCTTCTCTTCTTTTTCCTCCAGCTTTTAGCCAATCTCTAGGCCTCACGTTGTGAACATATACAGAACTATGACTAGCAATCCCTCTGGGCATCTATAGGTGTACTGAAGTTCTTCACTCGGTACTTTGTCAAAATTATGACTATTGCTATATTTTGTTTCCTAGCCTCGATTATCTATCCTTATGGCTTTACTGCATCTAGGTAGGTCATACTACACCATAACACTTCCTTCACTTTATTATTATCGAGGTTTGCTACCCAACACTAGGTTACTCTCTCACTGCTTATCCTATATGTATAAATCTAAGTCCTTTAGTGCTTCCTCATTACTGTTCATATTAACAATGACAACCTAAACTCATCTCATAGTTGTAAGTTTTATCCATCTATTATTGATTCACCTTATTGTTGATCTATAATCTACCACTGATAACTTGAAACCTCTTACGTAATACATTGTCACTAGGGCTCACGTCTCATCGGAGAACATCTGAATTTATTTGCTTGATCCACCTATGGATGATACTATACTTCAATAACCGTATTCATAGAATCTCAATGTGATTCATCTTATTGGGGGTATTCTAATCCCCTGCAATTCATGAAATCCCTTTTCTTTAAATCATTACTCAATCAAAGGCCTAAATGTCATCCTCTTATCTATTACAATTACACCCTTATTCTACTACCCAGGGGCAACTTTCCATCTCTTCTAAATGCTCCTAGTCTTAGACTCTTCGAGTATTCAGGCTATAATGAGCTTTCTATAACTTACGGAAACCATCAGCTCTCTAGTTTTCATGGGCTTAATCCCGAGGCCTTAACGATTCTTGTCACCTTCTCACTCACCTTGTTTTATCTTTGCTCCTATCTACCTAAAACTTTGTCGCCCTACCATACTTTAGCTTGTGACCTACACGCATCTATTTATACTACTCGCAACCTTCCTTTAACTTGCTAGCACCATAGATTTCCTTTCGTGCCTTCTCAGTTGTCAAATGTAAGCAATTACTTTTTCTGGTCGTTCTTCCACTTGTTGGATGAATACTTAGCTTATCTTAGTGCCTACACATGTTGGAGTTTCATGTAACTCATATGATCTCGAATATTATTTTTTACTTCCGGTTCATTAGTCACAATAGGTAGCCCTTTCTTATGGAGAGCATATAATGTTGTAGTGATACTGTTAATACAAGACTATTTCTTCTTCAAGTTACTATGCTTAGGTTGAAGCCTTCTTCCTTATTTCCTCAGGTAGTCTTTCGTTGTAGTACTTAGGGGAGACCCTCTGACTCATGTAAATCTATGAGATTATTATATCATATACCTGACGAAATTTTTGATGTTCTTACTGCCTATAATTCTCCATAGTTACTTACCTCTGTGTCCTTTTGCTCGTAGGGTTACTTCTAAACCGAAATTTTGACTGTCTCCCCAGTGGCACTCACTTTTATTTCTGTAACACTTACACGGTACCTTTAACTACCCCAACTCCTATCTGAATATTTATCAAGGATTACAATCTCGTATTTGTGAGACTGAATTCCCTATGCTGGGGTTCACTACGTTTATCATTCACGATCTACTTATCTGTATCCTCTTGTCTAGCCATTACTAGGCTCTTCCTGAATCAACTACTACGTACTCGTTGGTCCTTCTCATATTTATATTCCGCGTAATCTCTCCTTGAGTTATGTCCTTTGTCTTAAATTACCTCTCCTACTGGCTCCGTATGTATCAAGTGTCCATTCACACTTAATTATCAATAACATCCTAGACGTGAACCCTTGCTGCCTCTCTCAACGTCGTGCTTGCATAATGTTCTGGAGTTGTAACATATCTGTAGGATTTGAATAAGTGCAATCTCTTCCCTTTTGCATTTTTATCACATTCTTCCTTTACCATTCAATAGTTATCTGAACCACTTAACTCTGACTTAATACCATATTACACCATCTTTCCCCTTTTTACGGGAGTTCTAGCATTTAATTCTTTGAAGTTTTACATGCAGATGCTTTACTTCTTCATCTTCGTCGCCTTTCCATATTTTCAATGACCGTTTCTCGCCTTGTAGCGACCCTTGTGTACCAGGGATAACTGAATTTCTTACGCACGAGAGTGACACCTAGTGTAACTGGCACACTTAGTCCCTTTACTCACAACTCTTGCTAAAGGAAGGCGTCTTCCTGAACGACCTTTAAAGGTTATTCTTCTATCGTCCATTCTATTGTTGCCGGAATGCAGTCTCTAAAATTCCAACGATGTCGACTATTATCAAATCTTCCGATTCCTAATTCATGTTTGGTTTTATCTTGTTTACTAGCCCGTTCTAATTTTTATTACTCGGGAGGAAGTCTAACTTAGCCTTATGGTAATCACATTGGAGTCACCAACTCGTTTCTCGAAATGGGATATGACCGTTTTGGCTTATACTCTTTTATTGTCTCAAGGCATGTCTCCTCTTGTCTTTTCCTTCATTTGACTGTAGACTCTGTCATTTTTTTATATTTTGATTTGCGTTATCACCCATTTATCACATATTACTTACAATGCTTCAATTACTCTCTTATTATCCTGCTAATATTTTTCTCTATCACCTTATTCTAAAAACATCAACAAACCATTCTTTCGCCTTTAGATCCCCTTGTTCCATCTCAATGGCCCCTTCGGGTCGCCTAACATTCTCTTTTTACTAGGGGCATAAGTCATACTAATGTAAATATTTATTCTTTCTAGGATTCCAGTGCCTATCTTCTGAAATTTCTGAACATTCTAGTATTCATATCTGACTGTACTATTCTAGAGTGCACCATCTCGGTGTCCCACAAAAAGAACTATTATCACGTTTGCAATATCATTTGGAAATGTCATTTAATGCTAGTAGTCCATCAACCATTTTGGGTTACTCTAACTCTAGATGGATCCTAATATCACATCCTTCTCTTAAACTATATCTGTTACCTCCCATAGGGAATAACTGAGATGGGTGTGGCCAATTGTACATACATATGTTAGTGTTGAAGGTAATTCGGAATACTTATATTTCTCTGCCTGAATTGTAAATACTGATAATCTTCACTTACTAGATACCTCGTACCCTCCTTCAACTTGCTTCTGTTACCTATTGAAACTTATACTTTTACCTTCTAATACTCATATGGCCTGTTATTCACGAGGTGTGTTTGATATTTCCATCTTAGGGTCTTAAGCTGGAAATTTGCACATCTGGTATGCACGATTTGGTAGGGCCTCAAACAGGGCCACGTCATCAAGAACTCTCTCTTTATTAGTGCCTTTACTTGTTGTTGTATTAGCCCTCTGGTTAACTATAACATTTCTAGTTGCAAACATTTCTATATCACTAGCAAACATAATTCCTAACTCTAACTCTTATGACTCAGCTCTATAGCACGATTTGGATTTCAAAGAAGGGTAGCAGACTCCAAAATGCCTTGTATCTTCCTGCGTTATATAATGTGGTGCACAACACATCTATAAACAAGACTCTACTAGATACGACTTGGAGACTCCTTAGGATAGAACAGCTCTGATACCATGTTTGTCACGTCCTAAACCTGGGGAGGCATGCCCCGCACTCGATGCCATACTCGGCACGAGCGTAGCACTCTGTAACTTTGAAATCTAAAGGGGTATCCCTCAACTTAGGCCGGCGAGGCCTACATGCAAGCTGCCATTACCAATCATGGATGACGGAGCCGTATTTTGAATCATCTGAAAATAAAGTCTCTCTTATCTATGGGGTAAACATACCCAAATCTCATATATATAACTGTGCAGGCTAAAGAGGCCGTCATGAACATCTACTGATATATAAAATATGCAAGACTCATCTACAAGCCTCTAGAGATAACTGAACTATATCATGGTCAGGACAAGGCCTCGACCTACCCATCAAACCTGTAAATATAAAATGGACTCCAAGGTCTAGACCGGGTAACTTCGCGGAAATGGAGCTTACCAACCAAGCTGATGTTTGACTTTATCTACTGGGAAGGTCTATCCAGCTGTCTATCATGACCTGTAGGCATAAAATGCAACGCCCCCGGCAAAAGAAATGTCAATACAAAATAATGTAAGGCAGTAGAATAACTGAAAGCTGAGACTGAACTGATAATATAATAATTGAAAGTAACTGAGAGCCAAAAATGATTAGAAGATATGCTTACCTGCTGATACTTACTCTACTCTCTCAATATAGTAAGTAAAATAGTTGTCCGGACCTATAAGGCTCGGTACGTGTAACTGCTCTGCCGTAGTAGGCTCGCTCATAGGCACTCGGTCATACTAGGCTCGGTATCTCGGCCATTCTAGGCACGCTCATAGGCGCACATCCACAGTAGGCTCGGTATATAACTTACCATCTGTTCTAAGGTTGCCCAATAGGGGCCCCCACCGATTATAGCTCGATGGTGGTAAAAATTACTGTAATACTGTATATACATACACACCCTCTGCTCTCTTTACTGGAAGAAGACAAGACTTTATTGAATAATAAAGTCCCGATAAGGGAGAATATGGTAACTTATGAGACTAGGATAATGTACATAAATTCAGGAATACGAACTTCTCCTTATGTCAAGTTATCAAATGCGTGTAGTTTCGGGATCATGCCAAAATGAAGGAAAGGTTTATCCTTAACATACCTTAACACAATCTATCCAATAACTATGTTGAACTCGTCTCGTCACACTTCAATCTACAGCAACGATAATAATGCTATCGCTAAGCTACGAAAGATGCAACTATCGTACAACGAACGACAAGCTTATTTTATATTGAAACGGGCAACATCTCCCGTGTTTTCCTTGCTTCCCCCAAGTCCATAAAAACAACAAGAACACATACAAGCTTCAATTATATACTTTCAGCACCAAAACACGCCCAACATCACAACAACACAAATCAATCCACAAAATAACGAGTGCACAAACGTCACCAACGAAACTACTATTTAACGACGAGCGACAAGCTTGGATTGGAACCAAACCGCAACTCTTTTTCCCATATACCCTTGTAGTTACAAGACTTTCAATAGGTCCAACATATAAACATATATATTGACATGACATTCCAACCTAATATGCATCATAAAAGTAACATCAAACAACCCCACAAGATATAACAACGACATGGACAACTTCTAGGTATTGTGTGGCCGCTTCTTCTCCTAATTACAACATCATCAATATACTCAACATATTGACAAGAATATATGCAATAATTACATTATACCCAAGCTATTCCCCACGGTTTCCAGCCATATGAAGCCATATATACAAGTTCAAAATAGTCCAATAAGAGACAACTACTTTATACAATTTCAAATGCTATCTTGTAATTCTTCATCCAAATAACTTAACCAACACATAGATAAGCTTAAGCACAAGCAATAGGGTGTTAGAAACACCTTAAATACTCAGAACAAACTAGAACCAAAGCTTCCCTTAGCTTACAAGCACCCTTAATGAGATCACAACACTATAGAGGCCCTCTTCTTCACTTAGGCTAACGTTTGAGGTTGGGTTTAGGTAAAACCACCTTGGATTCGACTTGGAAATTGGGAACTTTCCTCGGTAGAAATGACCAAAAATGAGTGTTACAACCACTTTAAAATGTTAAACAGTCGTCCACCGCCTAAGTGGGTCCCATTGGGAGCTTCTTGCGCAGTCTCATTAAAATGTGAATATCTCTCTGCTCCGATGTCGTATCGACGAACGGTTTTAATGAGTTAGAAAATAAACTCGTAGATCTTCAATTTTGTAGGTAGATCATCCCGTAATTCCATGATTATTGGGAGAAAAACTCAGCTTCATTTGACCTAATATTCATCACATTATGAATGTAACTTGTGATGACCTTTGCCAACTTTTGTTCCACAACTCGCTTGATTTCAAAACATAACATACGACTATCATATGACTAAAGTAACTCATGAAATAACCTACTCATTATGTTAAGAACCCTAGTCTCATCCCAAAAGTACTTGTTATAACATTCCCAACTTGTCAATTGTCGACGAAACTTATTCTTCAATTTATTTAGCTTCTAAGCCTTCCAACCCTCTTGGTACTTTCAGTTCATGATATTAAGTATTTGCAACCTCCAAGATGACATGATTAACTTACTTTTCATACTTTCAAAGGTGATATTATTTTTGACCTTACATCAACTGACTTACGACGTACTTTTGTACGAAAATATGGGGTGTAACAATTTCGAACAACTTGAAGACCAAAACCGACCGTACACGCAAGTCCTAATACACCATATGATGCTACTCATGAAGTCAAAACACCGAACACAATGAAAATGCTCAAAATGACTGATCGAGTTGTTACAACATTTGCGAAGAGAAGTGGCTAATTGGCCTTCGCATTCGCAAAGTCCCTCCCCCATTCCTGAAGGCATCCCCAACAGATCCTTCGCGTTTGCGACCTGTTGGTCACATTTGCGAAGCAGGATATTCCTGTCTTCCCCCAGATCTGCCCAATGTATCGCTTTCTCGAGGGGTGAGTCGCGTTCGCGAAGGGTCTCCCCAATGCTTCGCGTTCGCAACCTACCTTTTGCGTTCGCGAAGAGTAACCAGCCCCCCAGCCCAAGTTTTCCCTTCGCGATCCCAGGAGAAGCTTCACGATCATGAAGCACAAGACACCAGAAGCAAAAACCAGTCGTTCCTACAAGACCAAAAATTGTCTGAAGCCTATCCGAAACTCACCCCGAGTCCCTCGGGATCCAAATGAACATGCACACAAGTGTAATAACATCATATGAACTCGCTGGAAGGATAAAAATATCAAAATAACATATGGAACCACGAATCAGACATCAAAACACGTGAAATTCAAAATGAAACTCAAGTGTAGCTAGAAACACAACCAAGCATCTGATTCCTATCAAACCAACTCGGAATTACACCAAATTTTGCAAACATGTTTCAAATAGAAAAATGGACCTATTCCAAGTCCTCAAACCAAAATCCGAACCTCATAGCCATAAAGTCAACCTACGGTCGAACATAAGGAATTTCTAAACATTCAAATTGCCAACTTTTGGCAAAACAAGTCAAATCAACCTAGGGACTTTCGAATTTAATTTCAGGCATATTCCCAAGTCAAAAATAACAATACGAACCTACCGGAATTGTCAAAATATCGATCCGGGATTGTTTACCCAAAATGTTGATCGTGGTTAATTCTAGCCTCTTTTTTAGTCAAAAATTTATTTTTTTCAAAATTTCACATAAAAGCTTTTCTAAAAGCGACACAGACCACTCACGCAAATCAAAAAACATAAAATGAAGCTATGGGAGGTCTCAGGTCATGAAAATTAAGGCTAGTACTCAAAACGACCTTTCAGGGCTCAAACCAACAAATCAGCGAAAGAAATCCCCTCCAATATAAGGCCTCATACGAAGCCATCTGAATGCTCGACTAGTAGTTGTTGTTGTAGGCGAACTCTGCGAGCAATAGAAACTGAACCCATGAACCTCTAAAATCCATAGCACAGGTGCATAACATGTCCTCCAAGATCTAAATAGTGCGCTCGGACTATTGGCCGTCTAAGGATGCGACGCAGTGCTCAGCTCAAACCGCGTGCCCAACACATGTTGCACGGCTCTCCAAAAATGCAATATGAACTGCGTGCCTTGGTCAAAAATGATAGAAATGGGCACACCATGTAGGCGGATAATCTCCTGGATTTAAATCTGAACCAACCGCTCTGAAGAATAGGTAGTAGCCACTGGAATGAAGTGTGTGGACGTAGTCAACCGGTCCACTATGACCCAGACTGCATCATATTTCCTCAAGGTTCGTGGTCAGCCTACAATGAAATCCATAGTGATGCACTCCCACTTCCACTCCGTATCTCCAATCTTTGAGTAAATCCCCCCGGTTTCTGATGTTCATACTTTATATGTTGACAATTCAAACACCGAGATACATATGCAACAATATCTTTCTTCATTCTTCGCCACCAATAGTGTTGTTTCAAGTCACGGTACATCTTCTTGACACCTGGGTGAATAGAATAGTGTGAACTGTGAGCCTCCTCAAGGATCAACTCTCTCAACCCATCAAAATTTGGAACACAAATCCAGCCCTGAAACCACATAACACCATCATCACCAATCACAACCTCCTTAGAACCACTCAGCTGCACCATATCCTTCAACACCAACAAGTGAGGATCATCAAACTGGTGAGCCTTGATACGCTCCAACAACGATGATTGTGCCACAACACAAGCAAGGACCCGGCTAGGCTCCGAAACATCCAATCTCACAAATCGATTGGCCAAAGCTTGAACATCCATAGCTGGCGGCCTCTCAGCTACCGGTAAATATGCCAAACTGCCCGTGCTTTCAGCCTTCTGACTCAATGCATCGGCCACTACATTAGCCTTCCCCGAGTGATATAATATGGTGATATCATAGTCTTTCAGCACCTCTAAATCTTTAGCGTGAACGTCAAACAGATAGTGCCCTCAAATCTTTAACGTGAACAATGGCCGCCAAATCTAAGTCATGAAAAAGGTAATTCTTCTCATGAACCTTCAACTACCGACATGCTTAGGAAATCACCTGACCATCCTATATCAATACCGCGCCAAGCCCTATACGTGATGCATTATAATACACGGTATAGGATCCCAAACCTGTAGGCAACACCAACACTGGGGCTGTAGTCAATGCAGTCTTGAGCTTCTAAACGCTCAACTCACACTCGTCGGACCATCTGAAAAGAGCACTCTTTTGGGTCAACTTGGCCAATGGGGCTGAGATAGAAGAAATCCACTTCATGAATCGGCGATAACCCGCCAAACTCAAGAAGCTCCGAATCTTTATAGCAGAAGTAGGTCTAGTTCAATTTTGAACTACCTCAATCTTCTTCGGATACTTTGATGCCCTCGAAAGATACAACATGGCCCAAAAAGGCAACCGAGTCCTACCAAGACTCACACTTTGAAAACTTGGCAGATAACTGAAGTATGATCTGGAGATGTTGATCATACTCCTCTCGACTGCGGGAATAAACCAAAATATCATCAATGAAGACAATCACAAAAAAATCCAAGTAGGGCTTGAACGTTCGGTTCATAAAATTCATAAAGGCTATTAGGGAATTAGTCAAGACAAATGACATCACTAAGAACTAGTAGTGATCATACCGACTCTAAAAAGTTGTCTTAGGGACATTTGATACCTTAATCTTCAACTGATGGTAGCTAGATTTCAAGGTAATCTTAGAAAACACCTTGGCACCATGAAGCTGATCAAATAAGTCATCAATCCTCGACAACGGATACTTATTCTTGATAGTGACTTTGTTCAATTATTGATAATCTATACACATCCTCATCGTTCCATCCTTTTTCTTCACAAAAAACACAGGTGCACCCAAGGTGAGACACTAGGTCTAATGAATCTTTTGTCAAGCAAATCTCGCAACTGTTCCTTCAATTCATCCAACTCAACTGGGGCGATACGGTATGGTGCGGTAGAAATGGGCTGAGTGCCCGGAACCAGATCAATGCAGAAGTCGATATCTCTATCAGGTGGAATCCCCAACAAATATGTAGGAAGCACCTATGGAAACTCGCGCACAACTAGTACCAAATCCATGGAAGGAACCTCCGCATAAGGATCACGGATATAGGCCAAATATGCTAGACATCTTTTCTCGACCATACGCCGAGCCTTCACATATGAAATGACCATACTAGTGGAATGACCAGGAGTCCCTCTCCACTCCAATCAAGGCAACCCCGGCATAGCTAAGGTTAGAGTCTTGGCGAGACAATCCAAGATAGCATGATATAGCAACAACCAATCCATGCCCAAGAAAATCCACCATGCTGAGTAAAAGAAGATCTACCATATTCTCATTACTCCCGATAGACACCCAACACGAACAATAAACACGGTATACCATAATAGAATCTCCCACAGGCATAGACACATAAACATGAGAACTCAAAGAATCACGAGACATATCCAGATATGAAGCAAAATAGGATGACACATATAAATAAATGGAACCCGGATCAAATAAAACTAAGGGTTCCCTATGGCAAACCAAAATACCATTGATGACCCCATAAGATGACTCTGCCTCAGGTCTAGCTGGGAATGCATACAAATGGGGCTGAGCCCCACCACTCTAACCTCCGCCTCTCGGACGGCCTCTAATTGGTTGGCCTCCACCTCTAACTGCCTGACCCCCGCCTCTAGCTGGCTAAGCGGGCGGTGGAGCAACCGGTGTCAAAACCATGGCACGAGAACCTTGCTGAGGCACGGAGTCACACCTCTTTTTGTACATCCCCGTGAGGGGAGTAAATAAAGAGTTTTTCCAATTAAAGTGACATTATTCGAAATGGGATTATTTTGATTTATTTTTCAGAGTCGCCACTTGGAAATTTTAAATTGGCATTCCAAGTCCCCAGTTTTATCCCAGATCAAGGAAAAATTTTGACTTTCTTAACGAAGTCTGCGAACCAAAAATTCTAGGTAAGAAATTCTGTTAACCCGAGGGAAGGTGTTAGGCACCCTCAGATTCCGTGGTTCTATCACGGTTGCTTTATTGTCATAATCGGCTTATGATTTAATTATATACCTATTATCGGCCTATAATGCATTTTACCTTATTTTGCTTTTCCGCTTTTAAAATTACTGGAGAATTGCAACGTTAATCAAAATATGTCACAAATTACGTCACATAAATGCACCCGTAATTTGGAATACTTTTTTAATTTAACATTGGGATTTGGGATTTGGGTCACATAAATGCGCACCCGAATTCAGGGAATTAAATTAGTAAAATAACGTGCCTAAAGCAAGCTACGTGTTTTTTAATTTTCGAGGGCCATGAAATTTGCTAAACAGCGCACCTCGATTTTTCTAAGTGTTTAATTAATGAGGGCCGTATATTTATAATATTCATCTGGTACAACACGCTTAGAATTAGTTTAGAAGCTTTTATTATTTAGAAATTTTTTTAAAAAAATTCGGCACCTAAAAGGCACCCCTGAGGTTGGTATTGTCACTATGTCACGGGAACCGTACCCATAGCCACAATGTTATTAATCGTGTTTAACAGCAAGCTGGGAGAGTTTGAAACGTTTAAGGCTTAATTATTCAAAACTCGTAATTAGCTATTAAGAGGGCCATAAGTGATCGTTATTAATTGTATAGCTCACCTCTATTAATTAAAGGTCATTCATCCAAAATTTGATTACAAACATGGCCATTAAAACAGTCATACATTGCATTCTAACATTAATTCTAGGAAGCAGCTACATCATCAATTACCCAGGAAGAAAACTTTTCAGCAGAAAGTTACTACTACAGCAGATTCACAATTAATGCTATTATGGGAATAAAGAAGTAATATAACCAGCAGCACACTTGCAAAATAAAAATTAGGATACTGAACAATCAGAGGACATACAGTTTGCAACAACGATAAAACTGAGAAAAATACAGCGATCTAAAACAGAAGAAAGAAAAAATAATGACATAACTATAGTTCCTTTATATACACCTTCATTTTTACTCGATACTTCCAATCCAAAACAAAAAGAGAGTAAGGTCAGAATGCACATCTACTATTATTGGCTAGAGCAATTGAAAATTAAATGTCCCCAGAATCACAAAAGACAAGAGGAATGTTTTTCAAAAAGAAAAAAAAACAAGGAACAACTAATGGTTCTAATTGATGATATGTAAGGATTCATTCAAACTCACAGCCTTATAACTCAACAGATGCGTTATTGAATTGATGAAAATAACCAGATTATAAACTGATTTGACTCATTTCTAGTCGTATAAGCAATCAGGTTAAGCGGCATTATATGCTGCTGTATTATTCAAATACCAACTCATCCTAATACAATATAGACCTAACAAAACATCAAAAGTACAAATAGACCTCAGCAAACAAATAGGAACACGAACAAAACAGAAACTCACTAAAATGTAAGACAACAGTTGTTAATCAATATGTAGGCTAATCCACAGTCATTTCAAATAAAAATGACAATCAGAAACAGATTTTTGGATAGACAACAACAGGAACAGCAAAGTCATTAAATGACATATTCATGATAGTCGACAATGAACCAACCAATTAGGCGGAATGAACAGAAAATTGAGAGTACGAGAAGTTGAGTCAGTAAATATATTATAACTCGTTCATTCAAGCTTGTAAATTGAAATTACAGGAGATGTTTGAACTGACCTATGCCAATTGATTAACTAAACGACCTTGTCAAAACAGCAGCACAGGAGTAAAAGCAGCAATTCGATCTCACTATGCTAAGTGAATGACCGAGCAATCTTGTCAAAACAGCAACAGTACTGGGAAACAACAGCTTACTCACGATTAGCTAACCAATTTGTATTCAATATAGCAGAAACTTTTTGAGACTCAGAATTTTAGAGAGTGTTGCTTTTTCTTTTCTTTTTGTCCCTCCCTTTTAATGACTGACTCTCTTTTTATATCAATCCAAACAGAAACCCCCCCACCAGATATTCTTTTTTATTTTTTATTCCTTTTTTTCTTAAAATTCTGTTACCAAAATCCCCCCACGCCAAAGAAAACCCCCATGTGCTTCTAACAGATTTGATTCCCCTCTTCTTTGGTGCATGTGACTGCAACAGATTTGTTTTTAATTTTCAGAATGTACTCTTTACTCCCCCAAGTTTCTTTTCCTATCTCTAATCGCCTATTACTAGAACCTTCTATGATTTCCTGATTTTTTAAATGGCCCAGAACTGAGCCGGCCCCAAAGCAAACGGTCTTACTTTGATTTCAGATAACCAATCTTATTGTGGGCCTAAATTTCTGAGGCTATTGCACTCGTAACCTCTTTAATACGTAACCGCTACTGACTCGACTATTCTAAACCCATTTACGGCCTAAAATAAAAGAAAGTCTGGACTAAAAAATAGAGTAGAAGATGAAACTAATTAACTAAAAAAATGGAAGTAAAAGAAGTGAAAAAGAAGAGGGAGGAAGAAACTACCTCGAACAACATCTTCTAGTAAAAAGATCCAATTTTGGAAACCAAAATTTAACTTTAATCATGTGTTCTTGTTAAGAACACCTGATTAAAGCCTATTTTGGCTTCAAGATTCGGTTTCATTGAGTTTTGACTCTAAGACCTTCATATCTTAGATTTTTCTCTGATTTTGAAGGTTTTGGGGGGTAACGGAGGGAATACAGTTGCTTGAGGTGAGTGTGAGGTCGGTTTTTGGCAAGAAATGGCAAGGAAAAGTAGCCATGGAGGCTAGGGTTTTCGGACAGGGGAGCTTAGGATGAAGAAGATGAACTGAAAAGGGGGGGGAGGGTCTGTTTGGAACAGCTTTATAGGTGTAACGGGAGAGTTCCTAGTCGTCGATCTTGTTGAGATCAACGGTCCGGATTGAATCTGAAAGAAAGGAAATGGGGTCGTTTGGTTGATGGGGGCGAACAGATTTGGGCTGGTCCAGACATAATTTATTGGGCCTTGTTTTAGTTTTAATTAATGGCCCAGTCCGGTCATTCCTTTTCTTTGTTCCATTTTTAATTGCTTTTATTATTTTCTCATCATTTTTTTTTAATTTTAAAACTAGAAGAGTTAGTAATTAAAAATGCTAGTTTACTTAAATGTAGAATTAAACTAATTGACTATTTATAAAAATTATAGTAACACTTAATCCTAAGAATTAAAGATTAAAAGTTAAAGAAAGCGTAAAAATGAGCTATTTTTATGGTTTCCAATTTTATAAAACAAATAATTACTAATTCAATCCTAAAGAATGTAAAAATAAGTCCTAAATGCGATGCATGATATTTTGGGTATTTTCATAAGTTAATTACTTAAAAATTGGATCTAATTTATTATGAAAATGGCTAAATTAAACCTATTTTATTTTATTTACAAGAGTACTTTGGGTACGGTAAAAATCACGCGCTTACGATACTGACTTAATAAAATAAATTCTCTAGCCATTAAATATATTTATACTCTTAATCTTGATATAATTATTATTAGTTGTGTATATTATTATTGTATTAATTTATTAAAAGGTGAGATCCTTTCGTGGGTCAATATGCCTGGTAAATTGGATAATGATAATGTACATTGGCAAAGTAATAGTTAGTTGATGGAATCCATATCTCAGTTTAGAGATTGATGATACACCTTTATGAAAGCTTATAAGTTTTTATGTGTTCACCCGGCCGGTGGATTTTGTATCCGACACATGAGATAAGTCAAGTGAAAGTCTAAAGGAAATAATCAATAAATTAAATTGTTAGTAATTCAATTTAATTGATTAGTATTTGAATCTTAACACGGGAAGTTAAATAAGATTTAATGGATGGATTTCGAAATTGAATAAGGAGTGCAATTACGAATTTTTAGTGGAATAATTCGTAATTAATTATGGTGGATATTAATTTCGAAAATTAGTGATTAATTCTATAATTGGAAGCCTTGTTAATTAAATTTTGTGTTCCCTACTGTGCCTATATAATAGAAAATAAAGGAATCATTTTTCTGGTGGAAAGGAAAACCTAACAGGTTTTGAAAAAGGATTTTAATCCTTAAAACTTGTGCTATAAATACATAAGGTTTTTCACCTAGAGGGAAGAGACATGGTCGCCTAATTTCAGCCTCTTTTTCCTTGAAATTTCGCCCATATAAAATTGCTACTTATGGATATTATTTGGGTAACATAGTAGAAGATCATGGGACTAAAGGATGACCTCGTGAACGATTTTTGGCTCATGCTTGAAGGTACTCTTGCAAGCGGTCACGCTTCAAGAAATAAGTATCGATTTTATGGTTAATTAAATCTATGCTTGTGCGTTGTCTATATTTCATGCAAGTGATCTTGGTTATTTGCTTCCGCTGTTTATACCTGTTTCCATCGCTTATATAATTCGCTTCTCGTTTCCAGTTCAATGTTCTCGTTTGAGAAGGTCGTAAATGTCAATAGGATGTAAATGCAGAGATAGAAGAAGGGTAACAAGCCAAATTTCTTTAATTTCTAAAATTAGCAGTCCAGCCAATATTCTAAAGTTTTGAAGCAATTGGAACCTCAATGGTATCTTCTTCTTCTTTCCAATCAACATCCACAACTTGGAAATCTTCTTTAGAAACAATGCGCCAATAATCTTTAATTTTTTCAGGTGGCGGTCCAGCCAATATTATTCTAATATTTGAAGCAATTGGAACCTCAATGGTATCATCTCCTTTCCAATCAACATCCACAACTTGGATATCATCTTCTTTAGAACACAAGTAAAGGAAATATGATTACAAACTTCCTTATTGCAGAATGCAAGCTTATGACAGTTTTCCGCATCAATGGCCTTCAACTTGAGACTATTGCGAAAAATATATTTGACAAGTGGCATACTTTTCTCTTTATTGCTATTATCTCTATAAATATAAATCCTCTCTCTGATTGGCAGAAATAATGCAACAAACAGGAAAAGTCTTTTTTGATCATAAGAAAATGAGTCGCGTCCATTTAAGTTTAAAAGCAGCCAAGCTGAATCCAAGCAAGCAACACACAACCTATCACATCCCTCAGGAATTGATGGTTCGTAACAAGGAGGAAGACTAAATACATACCAAAATAATTTCAACTCACCAATATAAGCCTGTTGGTCGTGCTATCAGAGATGGGAAAGAACCTTATGGCGATGGTGACGACAGAGATAATGGAGTTCAACATTGAGAAGAAACAGGTCGATGTTAAGCTCGAGTCAACAGTATTAAGTCCTTGGCACGTGGAGAAGATTAGAAGCTTACTTAAATATAAATGTTTGGGAATATATTTAATTGTACTAGTTATTTTTTTATATATTTTGAGTAGGGTCCACGTAGATTAGTACACTAGATATTTTTTTCTTCTTATTCTAAGTTGTACACAAAGGATCAGCTAAGCGGTTATCAACACAGATTTCATTTTTCCAAAATACACTCTCTAGAACTTTCTTCTTCTCCAGTATGATTCTCAAATTTCGTCATGGTATCAGAGCGTTGTTTTCGATCGCAATTACTTGATACGTTTCTCATCTGATTCATCTCTGTTTTCTATCATTTTTGCGTTTTCAATTCCTTCAGTTTTTGATTTTTTTTGATCGACTTTTGCTGATAAAATGGGGAGTACGACGAATACAGATTCTTCATCGAATTCCATGGATTATTCTAATCCATATTTCCTGAATTCTTCTGATCATCCTGGAGTGAATATTGTATCACACGTTTTCGATGGTTCGAGATATGGAGCTTGGAGGAGAAGTGTATTGATAGCCTTGTCTGTGAGGAACAAACTAAGTTTTATCAATGGATCTCTCAAAGTGCCTGCTCAGAATTCACCTCAATTTGAGACTTGGAATCGATGTAATGATGTAGTGATTCAGTGGCTTCTCAATTCCTTAAGCAAGGATATAGGAGATAGTGTCTGTATTCAACTACTGCAAAGGAACTCTGGGAAGAGCTTGAAACTAGGTATGGAAAATCGAATGGAACTCAGTTATTTCAATTGCAAAAGGAATTGAGTAGTATTTCACAGGGAACTGATGACGTAGCAACCTATTTCACTAGACTTAAAACGAATTTGGGACGAATTAAAATTTCTGAATGTTTTTGAAATTTGTGGTTGTGGATGTAAATGTGGAGCTAAGGAGAGGAATTTGATAGCTACTGAAAATCAGAAATTGATTCAGTTGTTGATGGGATTGAATGAAGCTTATACCTCTATTAGAGGAAATATTCTTATGATGAAGCCTTTGCCTACTCCAAATGAGGCATACTCTATACTGTAACATGAGGAGCAGCAACATGAAGTGCATACCTCTATTCAATTTCCAGGACAGACCTCTTCTTTCAATGCTGCAGGTATGAAGTCTCATAATGCCAGGTGGGAGAATAGAAGAAATAATCAGAAAGGAAACTTTGAGGGTCGTAAAACTGGTGCATTTTGCAATTACTGCAAGAAGCCGGGACATTTTATCAAGAAATGTTATAGGTTACATGGATTTCCCAATCTTTCAAGTTCACCAAACAGAAGAAGAAATATGGAAGTGCACAAGGAAGTGCAAATGCAGTTTTTGGAAATGATGAAGGGCGTTCCAATGAGATCAATCTCACTATGAATCCTATGACTATGGTGCAGGGCTTCTCAAAGGAGGAGCGTGATCAGCTAATCCATTTGCTTAAAAACGTTCATGCAGGTCAAGGAGTTTCTTCGGATTCTGAGGCTAATGTGACTGCTAACATGGCTGGTGTGATAGTTGCCTTGCATGTTTTTACCTCTTACTGCAGTAGTATCACCAATAACCCCTGGATAATCGACACAGGGGCTACCCAACACATTGACCTTTAATAAATCACTCCTTCGTGACATCAAAGAGTTATCTAGGCCTATTATTATCAATCTACTAAATGTTTATAGAGTTAAAGCTACCTGTAGTGGAAGTTTAACTCTTTCTCCTGATATCACTTTAACTAATGTCCTTTATATCCCATGCTTTAAACACAACTTACTTTCTGTACAACAATTATGTTCTCAACTTGATTGTCTTCTGATCTTTAGCAAATATGGTTGTTACATACAGGCCCCTTCACTGAAGAGGCAACATGTGTTTGGTGATACAACAGATGCATTTTACGTGTTCGACCTTGCTGCTACCAAGTCTAGTTCTATCCATTCCGATGTCAATGTCATTTCTACTTTTCCTGTTGAATCTAATGTCTCATGTAGCGCTTTAAAATCTCCAATTTCTGAAACTTTCAATGTAAATCCATCTAATGGACAGAACCGAGTGCATCACAGGATGAAGTTTGTGAAATTTGTCCTATGGCACGACAAACAAAGCTCCTTTTCCATCGAGCTCCATCTCTTCTAAGCATAAACTCGACCTCATACACATAGATACATGGGGCCCATATCCTATACCTACATACAATGGTCATCGCTATTTTCTAGCAGTTGTTGATGATTTTACAAGATGTACTTGGACATTTTTGTTGTCCACCAAATCAAATGCTTTTCCAGTCCTAAAGCCATTCTTTGCTATGGTAGAGAGACAGTTCAACACTAAAATCAAGACGGTCTGCTCTGATAATGCATATGAGCTTGGTTCAGGAACCACAAATTCACAATTTTTCTCCTCTCTTGGTGTTATTCATCAAACATCTTGTGTTGCCACTCCACAACAAGATGGAGTGGTCGAGCGTAAGCACAAGCATTTATTAGAAACCTGCCGAGCTTTCAAGGATTCTGAATAATCTTTCTCCTTACCAGAAACTTTTTGACAAAGCACCAGATTATTCTTTCCTTAAATCCTTTGGATGTTTGTGTTTTGCTTCCACATTATCACAGGGAAGAAACAAACTAGAACCTAGAACTATACCTTGAGTCTTCCTTGGGTATCCTTTTGGAAAGAAAGGATACAAGGTTATGAGTTTGCATTCTAACTCGTTCTTCGTTTCTAGAAATATCAAATTTTATGAAAACATTTTTCCTTTCCATTCTTCTGTTCCCATTGATTCCATTATTTAGACTGTTTACAATGGTAGAACCCAATTCACTTTTTCACCTCCTGATCCTCATTCACCTAGTGCAGATTCTCCTTTTACTCATATTGCCTCTCCTAGTTTTTCTTGTAATCCTGATATGACTTTCTCTCCCGCTCCATCCCTTTATTCTCCTTCTCTTTCTTCTCCTATCATTTCACCAGCTTCCTCCACAATGCATTCTCCATCCCCTGCTGTTACATCTCTTCCTTCTCCTCACTTTTCTCCTACATTGAATTCTTCTCATACTCTTTCTCCATGTTTGTCTTC
Source organism: Nicotiana obtusifolia (assembly GCA_002018475.1). NCBI lineage: Eukaryota > Viridiplantae > Streptophyta > Magnoliopsida > Solanales > Solanaceae > Nicotiana > Nicotiana obtusifolia. Next base: position 115,962 of record MCJB01029253.1, on the reverse strand, counting down.
TGATGCTTTACCTGCAGGTCCAACACTACGAAGGTCCATCAGAGAGAGACATACACCAGGTTACCTCAGTAACTATGTGTCGTACAGTTTCCCTCTCCCATTCCCCAGTTTTTCCATGTTTACGTTCTTTTTGTTTTACTGCTTTGTCCACTCGAAACCAGAATATTCTTAATTCTCTTACCTATATCCAAGAACCCTCTACATACCAGCAGGCTCTTCATCCAGGTTGGCAAGCTGCAATTGCCACAGAATTCAAGGCTCTTGAGGCTAATAGAACATGGGATTTGGTTTAACTCCCTCCTGGAGAAAAGCCAAATTTAATGCTACTGTCAAACGTCTCAAAGCTCGTTTGGTCATTCGGGGAGATATTCGGGGAGAGAGGGGATCGATTATACAGAAACATTCTCCCGAATTGTGAAGATGACCACCATCCGTTGTATTCTTTGTGTGGTTGTTAAACGGGATTGGCCTATTTTCCAGTTGGATGTCAATAACGCTTTTCTTCACGGTGAATTGGATGAGGAGGTTTTCATGCGACCACCACCTGGTTTATCTGTTCCATCCCCTCGTCATGCTTGTCGTCTCCGTGAGTCTTTATGTGGTCTCAAACAGGCTTCACGCCAATGGTATGCAAGACTTTCCAATGCTGTATTGTCTCGGGGATTCACTGTGTCATTGAATGACTATTTATAAGCATCAAGGATCCTCTTCTACAATTCTTGCAGTTTACGTGGATGACATTCTCCTCACTGGAAATAATTCTACTGAGGTTCTTGCTCTTAAGCAATTTCTGGACTCAGAATTTCATATCAAGGATCTGGGATTTGCCCATTATTTCCTTGGGATGGAATTTGCTTCGTGAACCTGATGGTCTGATTGTCTCTCAGCGCAAGTTTGCTGATGAGCTCCTGTCAGAGTTTGGCTGCATTGATTCACGCCCTGCTTCTGCTCCTCTTGACTCATGTCTCAAGCTCAGCTCAATAACTGGCGTTCCCTTTCTGATGCTTCGATTTATCGTCGTCTCGTTGGCAAGCTTAATTTTTTTTAACTCATTCTCGTCCTCATTTGGCCTTTGCTGTGCCGTCCTTAAGCCAATTAATGCAGTCTCCGACCCAGGATCACTTTCAGGTAGCTCTTCACACGCTTCGTTACATCCCGGCAGATCCAGGTCTTGGTATCTTCATGACTACACTGACTGGGCATCTTGTATTGAAACTCGCCGGTCCATGAATGGGTTCTTTATCAGTCTTGGTGGTTGGCCCATTTCCTGGAAGTCCAAAATAGCAGGCTGTTGTGTCTCTGTCGTCCGCAGAAGCTGAATATCGCTCTATACAGCATCTTGTTGCTGAACTCAGCTAGTTAGTACGGCTGCTTGGTGATATCTTTGCGGTGCCCTCTTTGCCAGTTCCGGTGCACCACGACAGTAAGGCAGCCATCCACATTGCGAAAAACACGGTATTTCATGAGCGGACAAAGCACATCGAACTCGACTGTCACTTTATTCGCCAAAATCTTTTTGATGGTCTAGTTTCCATGTCTTTCATTCCCTCTTCCAGTCAGTTTGCCGACATTTTTACCAAGGCTCTTGTCGGTCCACTTCATCGTTCTATTCTTTGCAAGTCGGGAGTCCGTACACCCCTCTCCAACTTGAGGGGGTGTTGGTAGTGCTATCGAAGATGGGAAAGAACCTTTATGGCGATGGTGGCGACAGAGATAAAGGAGTTCAACATTGAGAAAGAGAGAGGTCGATGTTAAGCTCGAGTCAACAGTATTAAGTTCTTGGCAGGTGGATAGATTAGAAGCCGAGGCTTTACTTTAAATACTGACAGATGTATAAATGTTTGGGGATATATTTATTTGTACTAGCTATTTTTTTATATTTTGAGTAGGGCCCACGTAGATTAGCACAGTAGATATTGTTTTCTTCTTTTTCTGAGTTGTATATAAACGATAGATTTCATTTTTTCAAAATTCACTCTCTAGAACTTTCTTCTTTTCCGCTATGGTTCTCAAATTTCGTCAAAACCATTGCTTTAACTGGTTGATTCATAAGATCAATTTCAGATATCATAAGATCAATTTCATGTCCAATACGTTCTCTACTAATTTTATTAGCAATTTTATTAGCGAACGCAACCCTCACATCCTCATTTGTTGCTGCCTTCTTCAGTTCTTCATCCAATGTAAACCTAAACCTTGCAGCAAAACGAATAGCTCGAAGAACTCTAAGCGGATCATCCATAAATGTTTTCTTCGGAGGTTATGGGCAACAATTTTACCAGACTTGAGATCAGCAATGGCTTCTCTTGTAAAATCTTCGACTAATTTTGTTCTAATGTTGTAAAACAAGCTATTAATGGTATGAATTCTCTTTTGGAGTGCCAAATTTGTTAATTGTTGGAATACGGCTGTTGTCGCCGTTGTGTTCTGATCTTAAGTTAACGAAATCAATACTTACGCCTTCTATGCACATCATTGCTGTTTCCAAGTGCGTTGATTGTTTGGGATTGCTCTGGATTTCATCAATATTTTGAGTTTTTTCACCTAATTCTGATAAGTATGCATTCAATTTCTCACAGAATTCTAGTCCAAGTTGTCCATAGCAATATCAAAATCAATATCATTGCAGTTTTGACCTAGCAACTTATCACGAACCCAACCACCAGCAACACGAAGCTCGGTTTCTAGATTAAAATGCTCGACAACTTGACGAAGAAGCTCGAATATCTCCTCCGGTGGCGTTAAGTATGATCTAGGGACCGCAAGCGGTGCGATGCGGTAGCGGGAGAAACCCGCATAAACCTGCAAAGATATCAACTCCCTCCGCCCCGCATAGTCTTTTTACCCGCGTGTACACCCACCCCACACAGACCCGTCCACCCGCCCCGCACCGCATAAGTTTATTTTTTTTCACTTCGTTTGCTTATTTTCTTTTTATATTTTGGCTGGAATTCAATTTATTCAACCAAAAAATTAAAAAGAAATTGTTTCTTAAGTGCTGAATCTCAATTAAAAAAGAAAAGCAAGTATTTGCTACTCATTGTAAAAAATGCTAATGATCCCTTAGTGTATTAACTTAGTATTCATTATAAAACAATATTCACGTTACTGTAATACCATTTCTAATACCCCTTAATGAATGTCTTTACGTCACAATTCAGTGCATCATTATCCAAACATTCACATTTATCAATAAAATAATCATTTATACAACTGGATAAAATGTGTATAACCACTATAATCGGAAGAGTGAGAAAGCACCAATAAAATTATTGTAACACCTTTTTTTTTCGAGGGATATAAGAATTTTTCCAATAAAAGTGACATTATCGAAATAGAATTATTTTTTTTATTTAAAGTCATCATTTGAAATAATCATTATGATGTCGCAAGTCACCGGTTTATTTAAAATCCCAAATCGAGGAAAGTTGACTCTATTTATGATCTGCGAACACAGAAGACCTGGTAAAAAATTCTGTCAACCCGGGAGAAGGTGTTAGGCATTTCGGATTTCGTGGTTTTAGCATTGTCACTTAACAATAAATACTCGGCCTAATTATCTGATTTATTACCTGTTTAAAACCTATTGTGCATTTTAACTTTATAACCACTCTTGAAAGAGTTTTAGTTTCTTTTAGGATTTATGGAGTTTGTTTGAATAATTCGCGGTGCTGCGCAATTATCATTTTGTACACATTGCAAATTACGTCACGTGAGACGCACCCGCGATTTACAACATGGATATTATTATCATCACTCGTAGTTGTGATCAAGTCACGTGAAACGCACACTTGAATTGGGAATTATGTATCAGTGACTATGCCACGGGAACCGTACCCATAGTCATGATAATTTATTTAAACGCGCCTAAAGCAAACTACGATATTTGAAGCTATATTTTTCTAATTACTCGGTAATTCGCTGTAAGGCCATAACTTGTGAAAACTTTTAGGGTCAATTTTGAAATTCTTGGCAGATTCATTTGCTAATTACACTAGAAAGATTATAATTCTAAAACTTAGCTTGCGTCTTTAGTTACGTTAGGACAGGCTATGTATAAACACACTTGGGCTGATCGCGAAGCCCTTAATGCATGGGCCAGTCCAATTCGCGAGGCAGACTGGGTATGAACTGGCATGGGCTAAATGTGAAGCCCACAGTGTTTTTGCCAGCCCATTTCGTGAAACAAATTGGGCATGTGCAGACCTGGACTAAACATGAAGCCTTTAGTGTCTTTGCCAGCCCATTTCGACCAATTGAAATCGACAGCCCATATTCAATCTCTTTATGGGCTATCTGAAGTGTTAATGGACTCTTGATTGGAGCCCAAATCGCCTACACTTCTGCATACCACATTTGTGGTAAACTAACTGGACTAGCTTTGCTTTTAGACCCAATTTAGCTCGAACTCAGGCAGATACCAGCAAATATTACAAGTTCAAGCAAAATCTCTAACATTCATGATACTATATGCTTAAATACAATGATAGGCAGAGAATTCAAGACTGCTAGAATCTAAATTTAGTACATTATAGTGACTATCCCTATCAAATACATCTTCCAAAATATAGGTTGTTCACAATGCTATATACTTAACTATAATAATGGACAAAGAATTTAAATTATACTGGAATTATGCTTAGTACATTTCAATAGCTATTCCTATCAAATACAGCTTTAGGACTAAGACAACTATGTGAATACACCTACATTTATATTCCAGATTTTTTTCATTGCTTGTAGAAGAATGAAATCATCAGCCATACGTTATTACAGCATTACATGGAGTCTCTCAGTCTTCAAGTTTGATCAACCAGTGATCAAACCTGAATACTGACTGGCTTTAGCTTAAACAAATCTCTCAAAATATGACTGCTTAACTGGACAACTACCAAGTTAATTTTCTGATTAAAGAATAAGCAACCTTCACTCAACATAGCATTTAAAGACAACCAAGCAGGGACTGACCAAACACTAGATCAGCAGGTAGAATCTTTGAAATAGTAAGCAATTACAAGTTAAGTTTTAACTCAAGCAAACAGTTTCTTAACAGCACCATATAAACAGGAAGCAACAAGCAATTACAACTAATATTTTAACTTAGCAGACAGTTTCATAGCACATTGCAACAAAACTTACAGAAGATATTATAACATATAAATGTAGGCAGGTCATGAAGTCAATAGTTCATTCATCATTCACATATTTCAAAGAAGAATTACAGATTAAGCTGTTACATACCTAGAAGCAAAAATCAAACAGAAGAATTTGATAAGGTAGGAATCAGAATTGAAAGAAAAGATTCAGCAGCAAAGGCAGCGACAGGCTTTAGCAGCTAAATCCAATCAATTCCACAGCTGGAATGCTACTCCTAATCCTAGAAACTGAAGCAGAATTTTTTCAGAATTTCCACTCTCTTTTCTTTTACCTTTTAGCTAAGTTTTATTTTTCATAGATAGTTTTCTTTTTGGGGTCAGTGTGTATGCTTTGCTCTATGAGCATGGCTATATATTGAAGGCTAGATTTTAGAGAGTCCAATGGGGAAAGGAGAATATTTCAGCGTCAAATCCGAGTCTGTCAGAAGAGAAAGAATATTTCATAACCAACACTGCCAGCTGTCCTGTTGGCCGTTACACTTTTCTTTTCGAGCCCTCTTCTTTTAGTTTTACTTTTAAGGCCCCTAAAGTTTAATTATCTTTCGAATATAACCCACGAACCACCTAATTGTGCACGTATGGCCTCGAGACTAACGGGCCTGCCTATCATCCGAGGCAAGTCTCGATTTGACTTCGAAAATAGAAAGTGCAGAACAATTTCGAACATGAAAACAATGATTTTAACACTAAAAATACAAATACCTAAGTAATCCTAACATGCAAACAAGACTGACGGGTCGGAGTACTCTTTCTAAATGAACCGAAAGTAACATCAACCGATTGTTTGATTAATGTGAGTTCCGAGTCGAATCGCATTTTGAAAACTCAAGCATCAACAATGGCGGATTTTAGGGTTTTTAACTTCTTAGATTTAAAATCCGCGAAGTTGTAAGGATTTTTGGTGAGAACGGTTTATGGATTAAGGATAAGGAGATGAAGGAGGCCATGGGATAGTGATTTAGGTGGGTTGGAGGTGGGCCGCCACCATGAGGCGATTCTCGGCGGCGGCTTGTGAGATCGAGGGCGAGATAGAGAGATGAAGCTCGTCTCTATGGTTTGTTCGAGGGGGAGCGAGACCGGATTCGAACATATATATAGGATGGTGAGTGATGAGTTCTACACCGTTGGATCGGGGTGCGATCAACGGTCGCGATTGAGCGTGACCAAAACGGTGTCGTTTTGGTCACTAACGGGGCGGACCAGGTATAGGGAATGGGCTGGACCAGTTGTGACCAGAATTTGGGCCTTAAACTTTTTTGGCGATTTGGGCTCTTAAACGAACAAGCTCTTAGCGCAGTTTGCAAAACCAACCTCTTCATTTCCCTTCCTTATTTTTGCGGAAATGGCCATTTCGCTTCTAATTGCATTATTTTGCAACAAAGATTTAATTAGCACTTAAACTAATTAATTAAACTAATTGATTAAATTTAATGTATATTTTTTATGATTTTTATTTATCAATTAAGCAATTTGTATGTGATTAAATCCTTACAATACAAGTAAAATTAAGGTGCTATGAAATGAAGAATTGAACATTTTTATGGTATTCTCTATAGTTTTGAAATACTAAATATGCACAAAAATGCAACTAAATGCAGACAAAGAAATTTTAAAAATTTTACAAAAATCAAAATCAAGAAAAAAAGTTATTTTTGTAGGAATATTTTCGTATGTCAAAAATTATGTGCTCACAATCATCACTTTGACAAAACCATTCTTAGAAGAGAAAGATAAAATTATCTGTTGAGTATTAAATTAGCAATGAAAGGCTATTAAATGCTTAAGGAAATATATGACTTACTTCCATAGGCGGATCTAGAATTTTTCTAACATGCATATACCATAAAGAAAGGAGAAAAAAGAAAGCATTAAATGAGACTTGATTCCTCATCCTTTAGGTAAATAACTTAGCATTCAACCAAGTGCACCATTTAGCTTCTTTGGAGCATAGGTACTAGCAGATAATATTAGATCAATTCTAGAAAATATGTACATAAAGGTACTTAGTTTGAGTGAGAGCCTAAGGGTTCACGTGCCCCATATTTTAGGCCATAGATCTGCCCCTGCTTGCTTCCAGTTGGATTATGTTATATTTGCAAATATATAATTGCCAAAAATATAATTAAGTAATTATGCTAATATCCTGTAAAAGTTTTTAAAATGAAACTCAGAATAAGAAGGAAAATTCTTACATCCGCAACCCGCCCAGTCCCGCATAAATTTAAATCAGCACCATCCCGCATAGCCTTAAACCCGTATCACCCCGCACCTGCCCTGTTTGCCATTCCTAATATGATCCTTCACTTGGACTGACAACGGCGGCTGAGATGCTAACTTGGAATCCATCATTGTTGTTTAGAAATTGAAGAAACGAGATGTTGAAACAGTTATGGTGGCATAAGGGGGAGTTAAATAGATAAATAGGTTTTAGAGTAAATTTGATTAATATCAAATGTTAAGAGTGGTGATTAATATATTTTCGTAAACTTTACCTCCTATAGTAAAATATTACACCCTATTTATTATAAGTCAAAATAATTTTAAAATATTATTACTTGTAGCTACCTTTTCTATTTTATAGCAAGATAGCTATTTATTTTATACACCACCATTGATGAGTGAATTACGCCAGTTATGTTCTTTATCTCTCTCTCTTCCCCCTCTCTTCTCTATCAGCAAGATTCCCAATCCTATATCTTCTCCCTCAAATCTCTCTTCTCATATCAATTACTTATCATGGGCCCGAGATTGACTCACCAGCCATGCGAATCCACATAAGTGAGAGAGTAGTAAGTTAATGAGGTAAAAATGCTTCCCCATCAAAGGCATAGCAGTGCAAGGGTGAGTAAACCAAATGTTAGTTTTTACTTTTCAAACTTGAGCACAAAATTAGGATGATCACTGTTGTCAAGATCACCATAATCTTCTGAAACATGAAAGTCCATCGGAAGAAGTAACACCCTCAGCATGTAAGATATCTGCATCTGAAGGTTCATAGTCAGCATATATGATATCCACGTCGGAGAAGAACTGAGGGCCGGAATTTTATTCTTCTCCATTTTAGTTTTAGTACAATGTATACAGTATTTTGCTTGGCCGAAAAATGCCATTTCCGGCGAACTTTCTTCTCTTCTTTGCTATTGAGTCACATACAAAGATACAAATGCATTGTATTATGTACAAATACACTCAAATACATTATATTTTGTATAAATATATTAAATTTTCGCCTGTATTTATGTATTCCGAAGGCATGTATTTTTTAATACAGCTGAATATCACTATTTTTTGTGATTTTTTATTGTTTGAATACAGTTGAATTGAATATAATGTATAATAGTGAATAAGAAATATCTATGAATTAAATACTATGTATATAGACGAATTGAGTAGAACGACATACACTCTATTTCTTGTTATTTTGTTGTTTGAATACAACTGTATTAAATATAGCAAAACTGAATACAATTAAATATTGCGCTTTCCATTATTAAACACCCGTAATGTCACGACCCGAAATTTTCACCCTCGGGACCGTGATGGCGCCTAGTATTTTACTTGCTAGGCAAGCCAACGTTGGATATAGTTATTAGCCATTTTAAAAATTCCAACTAAATGAGAACCAATAAGCTTAAATAAACTAAAATAGAGTGCATAAACTAGAATAACGGCGATATCCAGATACAATCCCAGAGGTGGTGTCACAAGTTCACGAGCGACTAGAGTACTACAATTAATAGTCTAAATGAAAGCATAACTATTTGAAATGAAATAAACATCTAGAATAAAGTAGAGGGGGACTTCAGGGTTGCGAACGCCGTGCAGCTATACCGCAAGTCTCAGTCAAGCACCAGATCCGAGCAATCTACTGACGCCGCTAGGACCGACTCCAAAATCTGTACATGAAGTGCAGAGTGTAGTATGAGTACAGCCGACCCCATGTACTTTGTAAGTGTCGAGCCTAACCTCGACGAAGTAGTGACGAGACTAAGACGGGCCACTTACAATAACTTGTACGCAATATAATAATGATAATAGGAAAAGAAAACAGGAAAGGTAAAGCAGCCAACTTATGAAAAAGAACTCAATGCTTGTAATCAGATAGCTCGGAATAACCAATCTCACAATTTCATGTAACAACAATGGAAATCAACATAATAACAAGAATCACATATAAAATCCGTTGTGGCGCGCAACCCGATCCCGCCATATCATCATAATCCTCTCTTATTTCACCATATCAAATCACATATAAAATCCGTTGTGGCACACAATCCGATCCCACCATATCATCATAATCAATATCATAATCCTCCCTTATTTCACCATATCAAATCACATATAAAATCCGTTGCGATGCGCAACCTGATCCCACTGTATCAGCATCGAATCCTCCCTTATTCCACCATATCACAACCGTTGCGGCGTGCAATCCGATCCATAAACAAATTCAATAAATGTAATCAATCAAACAATTCAATTCACATGAATCTCTACGATTAAATAGTATAAAAGCAAAGCAATAAAGGAACCCCGTACCAAATCATGGAATACGACAATTAATATAAAGCAACAAGACAAGCCAAATATATGACATTTAGAGTGTACAAGTAAGACAATTAAGGCAATTAGTAATTAATCATGGATTCATGGAAGGAACGAACATTTCAATACAAGAACAATTGTAACTAATTACGACATAGAAAGCAATTAAGACATGTAATAGTTAAGACATGGTATAAGATAATTCATGAAATACGAGAAAGCATGGAAACAATTATTTTGACGGCGTATATACACTCATCACCTCGCATATACGTCATTACACACGTAATTCACACAATATATAGTTCAAGGGTTCCTAATTCCCTCAAATCAAGGTTAGACCCAATACTTACCTGGCTCTGCAACTCAAGCAATCACTCAACCACGACCTTGTCTTTTGAATAAGCCTCCAAACTAACTAAATCTAGCAACTTATTATTCAAACAATTCAAATTAAGCTTTAGAAACTACACATAAATGAAAGAATTTCAACCTAGATCATTTTTGAAAAAGTCAACAAAAGTCAACCCCTGGGTCCGCTTAGTCAAAATCGAGATTCGGACCAAAACACGATTACCCATTCGCCCCCGAGCCCGTTATGTAATTTGTCTCGAAATCCGACCTCAATTCCAGATCTAAATCCAAATTTAAAAAAATTCCTAATTCTACCCAAATTCCTAATTTTTACCATGAAAATCTTAATTTTTATGTTGAAATCTTATGAAATGCAATGGGTAATTGAAAAAAAATAAATTAAAATCACTTATCAATAAATTTAGGAAGAAAATCTCTTGAGAAAATCGCTTCTAGGGTGTTTAGGACTGAGAAAATGTAAGAAATGAGCTAAATGTCGTTTTTCCCTCTTTTATCCAACTGTAGATGTTGCGATTGCGATGTCTTGTTCGCAATTGCCAACATCGCAAATGTGAACTATGCCTCAGAAGCCAGAAGTCGCAATTGCGACAAATTTATTGCAAATGCGAACTGCACTCCTCCGTAAAAGCGAACAAATTCTTCGCAAATGCGAAGAATGTCCAACTCTACATAGCATCGCAATTGCGATGGCAGAGTCACAAATGCGACTCTTCCAAAGAACCCTAGTCCCCAGCCCATGCTCGCAAATATGATGAGGTGATCGCAAAAGCGAGGCTCGCATTTGCGAGCTAGACCTTGCAAATGCGAGATTTGCAGTCCAGCACTAGCAATAGCAATGCACCAGCTACTCCAACCTAAACCAAACTCATCCGAAACACGTCCGAAACTCACCCGAACCCCTCAGGCTCCAACCGAAACATGCACACAAGTGTAATAACATCATATGAACTTGCTACTCCGATCGAATCACCATAATAACATCTAAATCTATAAATCGAAGCTCAAGATGAATAACATTTCAAAATGAAACTCAAGAATACTAGAATCGCATTTATGCGTCCGAATCATGCCAAATCAATTTCGATTTGGACCAAATTTTGCAGACAAATTTCAAATAGCAATACGGAACTATTCCAAGTTTTAACATCAAGTCCGAACCCGTTAGCTACGAAGTCAACTTTCGGTCAAACCTTTTTTTTTTTTTTTTTAGTGTTGAATCTAGATCAACTGTACAAAATTTAGATGTTCCTAATTCTATTAAAGGAATGATTTGAAGTAGAGTCCATCTTATACAATTGATTCTACTTCTAACAAAATGCAAAATTCTTCCAAAAAGTGTGCTATAAGACAAAGGATAGTATTCTTCAATTTTGCTTTGACTTGTTCTATCTTCCAGTCTTGGGTGATTTTGTTTCCACAATTTGGTGCTTCTGAGGTGCCAGTTGTTATCTGTTAAAGTAGCTTTGTTGTTGGCACTGCTGATATCGCTTTTGCTGCTATAATTCTCGTTGATGTTCCATTTATTCCAGATGGTATTGATGCTAGCATTGACCACTAGTGAATGCTGATATTCTCGTCTTTTCTTTGATTTTTTCTGCTGCAAATCTGCAAAATCAATAGAGTTCAATGAAAGACAGGAAAATGGAGCAGTTGATATTTTAGCCTCTTTGTGCTGCTCCAGTTGAGGTTTGTTCTGGGAATGCTGCTTTGTGCGTGTGCTATATTGTCCAAAGAGGTCTGATCTTGGCTACTGGCACTACTGCAAATGGAAGCTTGCACTAGTAAAATTTGCATCCACTGTTCTCCACTTTTAGAGTTGCTGCAGCTTGGTGTTACTGGTTTGCAGTACTTCTGCACACTTAAGAGAATTATGGGAGTAAGGAAGCAAATAAGCTGTTGCAAGTGGGAAACCTGCAATATTTTGCTTTATTGGGATCTGAGTTTCTCACAGATACTTGCGACAATTTAAGCATTATCAGTGTCATGATTGTTAGAGATCAAATGTGATGACCACCTGATTTGCTTAGATTTCCTATGTCGAAAGGCTGGAAAGCCTTGAAAATCAAGACTTAGCTGTCCCCTTAATTGTACCGGTAAATCATTTTGATCATTGTAGTGAGTGATGGTGTTCAGTTCATGACTCAATTTGGCAAGTGTGTCAGCTGGACAGTTCGCCTCCCTCAAAATATGTGTGCATTTGAAGTCCTGGCAGTGTCGAATCAGTTTGACTATATCAGCTATAATCATATTGATAGTCCACGGTGGGTTTGAATTACCAGTTAGCCACTGTACCAACAATTGTGAATCATTTTCCAGGTGGATTTTTGTATGCCCATTTCCAATGCACCAGTGCATACCAATATAAGCTGCCTCTGCTTCTACTTGATTATTGGTAGCTTCTCCTAGTGGGCTTGCAATTGCATGGACAAGGTGTCCATGATGGTCCCTCACTATGATTCCTGCCCCTGCTTTCCCCGGATTTCCTAATGCACTACCATCAGTGTTGATTTTCACATAGCCTTGTGATGGCCTTTGCCAGATCACTTGCTGGGCTGTGAGCTGGTGTTTTAGCTTTTCAATGACAGAGTATGTATCTATCCAGTTTGGTGGCCAGTTTATGTTGGGGTATGATGTTCTAAGTAGAAGGAAGAGATCAGCTGTGATAGAATACAGTGTTCTAGCCACAGAGGACGTTTTCCTTCCATACTTAGCTGAACATCTATTCTTCCACAGGTTCCAACATATGATGATTGGTAAGGTATCTATGACTAGGCTATGCACCTCATTTTCCTTTTTCAGGAGCCACCATTTCATTAAGTGCGTTTTCAGTGATTGCCTATGGTCAAGGATACCTACTGGCCCGTTGAAGTATTTCCAAATAATTTTAGCAAAATGTCCACTGTGAAAAATATGCTCCAGTGTTTCCACACCAGGTCGGATGCAACAAGCACATTTTGCGACAGTGAGGGCTCCAAATTTGGCCGTCCTATCATCAGTGGGAAGCTTGTTTCTCAAAGCTCTCCACAATCAGAACGACCATTTGAAAGGGATCTTTTTGTGCCATGTCATCTTGTTTGAAAAGAGGATATGGTTTCTATCCCTTAGCACTGACCATGCTGATGAGCAAGAGAACTCACCAAAAGTGGATGGTTGCCATATTGGTTTGTCTCTGAGGCAGGGATTATAATGTATCTTGGTTCGAAGGATGATGGGAATCATGGCCACAGGTGCCATTTGATTGAGTTTTTGAATGTCCCATTGTCCGTCACTCCAAAAATTTGAGACCCTGATATTACCTGGCCTACCTCTTATTTGTCTGTAACCGGCTAGGTGTCCAATACCTAACCAGTTATCCCACCAGAAGCTGGCGTTTCCTGCATGCAATCTCCATTTGATGTGAGAATCAGCAGTCTTTTTGGTGATCATCATTCTTTTCCATGACTGCGATTGTCCAGAATGCCATTTTTTGGATATGGGATGGGATCTTTGGCAGTATTTGGCGAGAAGAAACTCAGCCCACAGTGTGCATTTGGTTCTGAAATTCCACCACTGTTTGTATTCCATGGACTTACAAATTTCAGTGATGGATCTCA
>MCJB01029253.1:77203-102259 GCA_002018475.1 Nicotiana obtusifolia | reverse complement strand
CCATGATGCCCAGTGGTACTTATTCCTCTCCTTGTTCATCCCCCAGAAGAAATTGGCGGCTAGTTTCTCAATTTGTTTAAGAACTGCCTTTGGGGGTGTGACAGCAGAGAGCAGGTGTATGGGGAGGGATTGGAGAACATGTTTTATTAGAGTCAGCCTACCACCATAGGACAGCATCCTACCATGCCATCCTCTAATGTTGCTTACTACTTTAGTGATGATGCAGTTGAAGTGCCTAATCCTCTTCCTGCCTGTGTACAGGGGGCATCCTAGATAGGTAATAGGTGAATCTTTTCTGGTGAATCCTGTCAGGCGGTGAATTCTCCTGTTAGTGTAATGGAACACAGAGGAAGCAGTCATGAAATGGCTTTTATTTTTATTAATTTGTTGTCCAGATGCCAATTCATAATTCTGCAGCACTTTCATGATCTTTAGCAATGAAGTTTTACATCCTGAGGTGAAGATAATCACATCATCTGCAAAACTCAGATGTGTGATTTGAGGTCCTCTCCTCTCCATGTAAAATCCATTAAAAAATTGATCATGTGTGAGGTTGTTAAGCATTTGGGATAGCAGTTCTGCTCCCAAAATGAAAAGTGAGGGGGCCAAACTTAAGACCTCTGGTGGAATGGAGAAAACCATATCTGGTTCCATTAACTACGACAGAGTACTAATTGTTTGACATTGTTCGCCAGACCATGTCAATGAATGTTTCCCCAAATCCCATCCTTCTCATCATGAGACATGTGAAGGACCAGGATACCCTATCATATGCTTTGGCCATGTCCAGCTTTATAACTACATTAGCACCTCTATTGGGGTTTTTGATCCATTGAACAATTTCCTGTGCAAGCATAATGTTCTCTGAGATGCTTCTGCCTTTTATAAAGCCGAACTGATTTGGAGAATCAATTCTAGGGAGGATAGGAGCAAGCCTCAAACTGAGGATCTTGGATACGATCTTGTTGAGGAAATTGCTCAAGCTTATTGGTCTAAATTCAGATAGAGTATTAGGGAACTCTACTTTGGGTATTAAAACCAAACATTCTTGAGTCGTATATCTGGGCATGGATTGGCCACAAAAGAAGGCTTTCACCACGTTTAGGAGGTCGACTTTCAAAAATGCTAGTTTTCGGCAAAATGAGTTAAAACAAGCTGGGGACTTCTTAATAAAATTCCGGGAATTTGCATAAGTCCCATATCATGATACGGACCCACCGGATCTGTCTAAATACGGATCCGAGTCTGTTTACACAAAATATTGACCGTGATCATCTCAAGTCATTTCAAAGGGAGAAATTCACATTTTTCTTAAAATTTTCACCTAGAAATTTTTCCAGAAAAAGGCTGGACTGCACACGCAAATCGAGGAACACTAAATGGAGCTATTCGAGGTCTCAGAACACGAAAATAATGGCTAAAGCTCAAAATGACCTATCGAGTCATCACATTCTCCACCTCTAAAACAAACGAACATAGAAAGGTACCTAGACTGGTGAAAAGGTGTGGGTATCTACTCTGTATGTCCAACTCGGACTCCTAGGTGGCTGCCTCGATCGGCTGACCTCTCCACTGTACTTTAACTGAAGGATAACTTTTAGACCTCAACATCCGGACCTGCCGGGCTAGAATAGCCACTGACTCCTCCCCATAAGTCAAATCCTTGTCCAATTAGATTGAGCTGAAATCTACACACGGGACGGATCATCGTACGGAGCATGGACACATAGAACACCGGATGGACTTCAGATAAACTGGGTGGCAATGCAAGCCTGTCGGCCACCTCACCCACTCTCTCAAGAATCTCAAAAGGTCTGTTATACCTAAGGCTCAACTTGCCCTTCTTTCCGAACCTCATCACACCCTTCATGGGTAAAAGCCGGAGCAATACCCACTCTTCAACCATGAATGCAACATTGCGAACTCTACGATCGGCATAAATCATTTGTCTAGACTGAGCTGTGCGATGTCGATCCTGAATAATCTTGACCTTGTTCAAGGCATCCTGAACCAAATCGGTACCAAACAACCGAGTCTCTCCCGGCTCAAACCACCCAATTGGAAAACGACACCGCCTCCCGTACAATGCCTCATAGGGAGCCATGTGAATACTCGATTTGTAGTTATTACTATAGGCAAACTCCGCAAGCGGTAAGAACTGATCCCAAGAACCCCCGAAATCTATAACGCAAGCGCGAAGCATATCCTCCAATATCTGAATGGTGCGCTCGGACTGACCGTCCGTTTGGGAGTGAAATGATGTACTCAACCCAACCCGTGTGCCTAACTCCCACTGTACAGTCCTTCAGAGGTGCAAGGTGAACTGCGTACCTCAATCAGAAATGATGGACAATCTCGGGGATATAGATCTCAGCTAGCCGCTCTGAAGAATAGGTAACTACCACTTGAATAAAATATGCCGACTTGGTCAACCTGTCCACAATGACCCATACTGCGTCGAACTCCTTCTGAGTCTATGGATGCCCAACAACGAAATCCATGGTAATACGCTCTACTTCCACTCAGGAGTCTCAAGCCTCTGAAGCAAACCAGCAGGCCTTTGATGCTCATACTTTACTTGCTGATAATTCAGACACCGAGCTACATATGCAAATATATCCTTCTTCATTCTCCTCCACCAGTAATATTGCCGCAAGTCCTGGTACATCTTGGCGGTACCCAGATGAATGGAATACTGGGAACTGTGGGCCTCCTCAAGAATCAAATCACGAAGCCTCTCCATATTGGGCACACAAATCCGACCATACATCCGCAACACCCCATCATCTCCAACAGTAACCTGCTTGGCACCACCATTCCGTACCGTGTCCTGAAGGACAAGCAAATTGGGATCATCATACTGACGCTATCTGATGCGCTCATATAAAGAAGACCAAGAGACCGTGCAAGCTAGAACATGACTGGACTTCAAAACATCTAACCTCACGATTTGATTACCCAAAGATTGAACATCTGATGCTAGCGGCCGCTCCCCAACTGGAATATACGCAAGGCTACCCATTTTCACAGCTTTTCTACTCAAGGCATTGGCCACCACATTGGCCTTCCCGGGATGATACAAAATAGTGATATCTTAGTCTTTCAATAGCTCCAACCACCTCCTCTGCCTCAAGTTGAGATCCTTTTGCTTGAACAAATAATGTAGACTCCGATAGTCCTTGAATACCTCTCACGACACGCATAATGGCTGCCAACTCTAAGTCATGAACATGATAATTCTTCTCATGAACCTTCAATTTCCGTGACGCATATGCAATCACCTTTCCATCCTGCATCATACTCCACCGAGCCCAATACGAGATGCGTCACAATACACCATGTAAGATCCTGAACTTGTAGGCAACACCAACATTGGCGCCGTAGTCAAAGTCGTCTTGAGCTTCTGAAAGCTCAACTCACACTCATCCGACCACCTGAATGGAGTACCCTTCTAAGTCAATCTAGTCAATAGGGCTACTATGGATGAAAACTCCTCCACAAACCGGCAATAATAGCCTGCCAAATCTAGGAAAATCTGAATCTCTGTAGTTGAAGTAGGTCTAGGCTAGTTTTGAACTGCCTCAATCTTCTTAGGATCCACCTTTATGCCCTTTGCAGATACGACCTGCCCAAAAAGGCGACTGAGTCTACCCAAAACTCGCACTTTGAAAACTTAGCATATAACTGCTCATGCTCCTCTCGACTGCGGGAGTAGATAAGATATCATCAATGAATACGATCACAAAAGAATCCAAATAGGTCTTGAACACTCGGTTCATCAAATTCATAAATGCTGTTGGGGCGTTTGTCAACCTAACGACATCACTAGGAACTCATAATTCCCACACCGAGTCCAAAAAGCCGTCGTAGGGACATAGACCTCAAATCAATCTTCGAAAATACCTTGGCACCCTGAAGCTGATCAATTAAGTCATCAATACTCGGCAACAGATACTTGTTCTTGATAATGACCTTGTTTAGCTGCCGATAGTCTATATACATACTCATCGAGCCATCCTTCTTCTTCACGAACAAAATAGGCGTACCCTAAGGCGAGACACTAGGTCTAATGAATCCCTTATCAAGAAAATCTTGCAACTGCTTCTTCAGTTCCTTCAACTCCGGCAGGGCCATATGGTATGGTGGAATAGAAATGGGCTAACCGCCCGGAGCAAAATCGATATAGAAGTCAATATCCCTATCGGGTGGCATCCCCAGAAGATCTGCAGGAAATACCTCTGGAAATTCACGCACAACTGGTATTGAATCCATGGACGGAACCTCCATACTAGAATCGCGAATAGGCCAAATATGGTAGACATCCCTTCTCGACCATACATCGAGCCTTGACATAAGAAATAACCCTATTGATAGAATGGCTAGGAGTCTCTCTCCACCCTAATTGAGGCAACCCGGGCATGGCTAAGGTCACCGTCTTGGTGTGACGGTCCAATATAGCATGATAGGGTGGAAGCCAATCCATACCCAGGATAACATCAAAGTCTACCATATCGAGAAGTAGGAGATCTATGCTAGTCTCAAGACTTCCAATAGTAATCACACATGAGCAATAAATACGATCTACAACAATAGAATCTCCAATAGGCGTGGACATATACGCAAGAGCACTCAAAGAATCATGAGGCACAACCAGATATGAAGCAAAATAGGATGACACGTAGGAATAAGTAGAGCCTGGATCAAATAGAACTGAAGCATCTCTATGGTAAACTGGAACAATACCAATGATAACGACGTCAGATGACTCGGCCTCAGATCTAGCTGAGAAAGCATAAAATCGGGGTTGGGCCCCACCACTTTGACCTACGTCTCTGGGATGGCCTCTAGCTGGCTAGCCTCCACCTCTAATGGCCTAATCTCTACCTTTAATGGCCTGACCTTCACCTCTAGCTGCCTAGCCCCTTCCTCTAGCTGGCTGAGCGGGTAATGGAGCAACCGGTGCCAGAACCATGGCACGAGAACTCTAATGTGGCATGTCGCTCAACAATCTCGGACAAAACCTCCTGATGTGACCAGTACCTCCGCACTCAAAACACCAATCGTGCTGATGTGGCTGCTGAAGCTAAAGCTAACTTGAACGGCCCGGATAACCACGGTGATAGCGCTGGATCATAGGCGTACTAATAGGAGATGATGGTGCATAGTAGGCTGGCTTCCCAGAATGAGATACATAATGACCACGACTCCCCGAAGCGTTGTGAGATGCCTAAAGCGCTGACTCAAGTGGCCTAGGAGGATGGCCTGTGCCAAAAGTACCCCTACCTCCAGATGAGGTACCATTGAAACTACCGAAATGA
Source organism: Nicotiana obtusifolia (assembly GCA_002018475.1). NCBI lineage: Eukaryota > Viridiplantae > Streptophyta > Magnoliopsida > Solanales > Solanaceae > Nicotiana > Nicotiana obtusifolia. The sequence continues at coordinate 96,941 of MCJB01029253.1, read as the reverse complement.
CGAGGCCTCTTATCGGACACCGACCCCCTCTCCTGACCACGAACTATCTCGATTAGTGTAGCAATATCTACAACCCTCTGGAAGGTAATATCATCTCCAGTCTCCTTGGCCATCTGTAGCCTGATAGTGAAATTGAGCCCATCATTGAATCTCCCCACTCTCTTCCTTTTAATAGGGAGCAAGATAATGGTATGGCGAGCTAGGTCCACAAATTGAGTCTCATACTAGGTAACAGTCATACTACCCTGCCGAAGATACTCAAACTGCTTGCGATAATCCTCTCTCAGAGTGACAGGAATGAACTTCTCTAGAAATAGCTGTGAAAACTGATCCCAAGTAAGTGCAGGCGAACCAGCTGGTCTAATCAACATATAATCTCTCCACCCTCTCTTAGCGGAACCAGTCATCTAAAACATTGCAAAGTCGACCACATTGGTCTCAACAATACCCATGTTGCGCAACACCTTGTGGCAACGGTCCAGGTAATAATATGGGTCCTCAGAAGATGCACCACTGAAATGAATAGGGAAGAGTTGGTAACTTATCCAATCTCAACAAGGCTTCAAAAGACATAGCAGGCCTTTCACCGGCCTGTGCTGCAACAACATGCTTAACCATCCGAACTGGCTAGGGTGCTGGAGTCTGATATAGGGGAGCTGCCTGCTTCAGGGTGTGAGTAGTGGGAGTCTGTGCTCGTCTGCCAGTTCGAGAGATGGTTGGTGCCACCAAAAATAAACCGGTCTGGGCCACACTTTCCATAAGGCCCACCATGCGGACTAGAGCGTCCTGAAGCACTAGAGTAGCTATGAACCCTACGGGACCAGAGCTGGTCCGACGGGTACGGTCTAACCTTCTCCTCATGATCCACCTGAGGATCAACTGTGGGTGCTGCTTCCCAAGGTCTAGGCTGAGCTCTGCCTCTGCCTAGGCCTCTACCCTTGGTGGTAGCTGCCATAGGGGGCTCCGGCTCCTGTTTTGGTGTAGATGTTGTGTGTGTTCTCGCCATCTGCAAGAGAACAAGAGTAGCATGGTTTAATTATCAATGATATGATAAAATCACACGACAGAGAAGGAAATAAGTCAAATTGTTCCTAAGCTCCATAGCCTCTGGAAGATAAGTACACACGTCTCCATACAAATCCTCCAGACTCTACTAAGCTTGCTCATGACTCGTGAGACCTAGGCAACCTAGTGTGTCACGACTCAATTTCTCATATAGGCCGTGACAGCGCCCAACGTCATTACTAGGAAAGCCAACGGTGAACTAGCCATGTATTTACTCTTTTTTATAATTCAAAGTAGTTGAGTTTTATTTATTAAGTGAATGAGAAGAGAAAAATATAATAAAGTAATGCGTAAACTGATAAAGAGAAAATACGATGAAATAAATACTCAAAAGCATAAAGTGTCTACTAGCATGTTCCCAAGACCCAATGTCGCAAGTGTATGAGCAACTAGTAGAATATACAAAACACCTATGCTACTGTTTGAAATGAAACAGACAGAAAGTAAATATAAAAGAGAGATTGCGGGTGCTGTAGAACGAACTTAGAAAGCAGCTCATCACTATGCCTCGGGGTAACTGCGCGCCTAAATGAACACTAGATGCACCTGCCTCAGATCCTGCACGATTAGTACAGAAGTGTAGCGTGAGTACATAAACAGTATGTACCCAGTAAGTATCTAGTCTAACCTCGAAGAATTAGTGACGAGGGGTCGACATCGACACTTACTACGGGCCAATAATGAAATACAGAAATTCTAAATAGGCATGAAATACAAGAGTAATAATAATAACACAATAACCAGCAATGAATAAATGGTTCTTTAACTGATAGTCAATTTAAAAGTCTCCATTTGACACATGCTAACTCCAACAATTTTAGGCCATTAAATAAATTATAATATCTCAAGCCATAAAATAACATCAAGTGTAATCGGGCTCCGAGTATTATCACGCATGATTTATGCTGAGGTTGTATGGCCTGATCCAAAATACTGTGTGCACTGTCGAAGGTTGAACGGCACGAACCATAGATGCATCTATTATACTGCCGAGACGAACAGCCCGCTCCTATGAGAGTAGAGAAGTTTACCTCGCTCACAGAAGTACTTGTGACGCGAGAGGTCATGGGTTTCTCAGAGTTATTATGTACTCCTCAATTCTTCCCAAAAATAAGAAATCTAAATTGGAAATTTGAAACTTTAAAATTCTTAGTCTCAGCTCTATTCAAGACAATTAATATGCATAATAAACACAATAACACAATTAAAGCATGATGTGGATCTAAGACTACCCGGACATATCATAAAATATAGCCACGCATGGACTCTCATCACCTCGTGCATACATAGCTCCCCACACAAGTAATACACACAAAGGTACACCTTAGGAGATGAGTTCCCTCTTACAAGGTTAGGCAAGAGACTTACCTCGTTCTCGAGCTCACTTCCCGTCCACAAATCCGCTCTAAAAGCCTCGACTTGGTGCCAATCAATCCGCAACTAGCCAAATGTTATATAAATTAAATCAATACACACTCACAAGTTCATAATTTAGCCATTTGAGAAATTACCCAACCTAAATTGAAAAATCCCTAAAATTCACCCCCGGACCACATGCTCGGATTCCGAAAACTTTCGATGATAAATGTTACCCATAACCGCACGAACTCAAATATATAATTTTTACCCAATTCCATAATCATTTTTGTGGTTAAATCTCATTTTTATCAAAACCTAGGTTTTTCAACTAAACCCACAATTTCTACAATTTATGTGTTAAGAATCTACCCAAAATGCATGTATAAAACTCATCTTGTATAGAAATTACTTACCTAAAAGTGCTAGGTAAAAACCCCACATCAAAGAGCTCTAAAATCGTCCAAGAAGTGAAAGAAATGAACCAAAATAGCCTAAGTCTCGATATTAAAAGTCATCACTGCCTCTAGCGATTCCGCTTCTGCGGACCTTGGGCTGGACCCGCGACGCCGCACCTGCGGAAAATCAATCGCATGTACGCTCCTCGCGCAGCTTGGCCAAGTCCGCTTCTATGGAAAAGCATGCGCGCCTGCGCTTTCGCTTCTGCGGAGTTGGTCCATATCTGCACACACGCGCCTGCGGAAGGTTGCTCGCTCCTACGATCCCAGGCCTCCTTGGCCTAACCCGCACCTACAACCATCTTCCTTGCACCTGCGAGCTCGTGGGTGCGGTAAGCACCCCGCTTCTGCCACCACTGGACAGCCTGCTCTAGGCCGCTTCTGCAAGATCGCACCTACGCCAAATCCTCGCAGGTGCGATCGCACCAGAACTGGAGCACAAGCAGCTCCCCTAAGTCCAATTCCGAGTTCGATTCTAATCCGTTTTGCGTCAGGGGCCCCCAGGAGCCTGTCCAATTACACTCACACATTCTGCAACATAATGCGGACCCGCTCGCGCGGCAAAAGACCAAAATAACATCTAGAAATACGAATGAGACGCCAAAACGCATGAATCGAATTATGAAACTCAAAAACTTCTAGAAACACTTCCGCGCGTCCGCTTCCTATCAAATCAACTCGGAATGACACCAAATTTTGTGTGCAACTCAAAAAACACCACACAGAACTATTCTTAAGCTCGGAATCCCAATGGACCTCGATAACACCAAATCCTACCTCAAATAAAATTTAAACAACTTAAAAACCTTCAATGCGCCAACTTTAAATATTAAGCGCCGAAACGCGCCCGGGTCATCCAAAACCCGATCCGAACATACGCCCAAGTCCAAAATCATCATACGAAACTATTGGGACTGTCAAATCCCGATTCCGAGGTCGTTTACTCAAAATGTTGACTCAAGTCAAACATAACCATTTTAAGCCAATATTAAGGAACTAAGTGTTCCGATTTCAACCCCAACCCTTCTAAACTCGAACTAACCATCCCCGCAAGTCATAAAACAGTAAAAGCACATACGGGGAGTCTTAATTAGGAGAACTGGAATCTAGAAAGAAAAATGACTGGTCGTTCGTTACATAGTTCTCTAATACCAACTTGTCACAACCCGAAATTCCCATCCTCGGGGTCGTGATGGCGCCTAACATTTCACTTGCTAGGCAAGCCAATATTAGATATAGTTATTAGCCATTTTTAACAATTACAATTAAATGAGAACCAATAAGCTGAAATAAACTAAAATAGAGTGCATAAACTAAAATAACGACGATATCCAGATACAATCTCAGAACTGGTGTCTTAAGTTCACGAGCTACTAGATTACTACAATTAATAGTCTGAATGAAAGCATAACTGTCTGAAATAAACAAACAGCTAGAGTAAAGAAGAAGGGGACTTCAGGGCAGCGAACATCGTGCAGTTGTACCTCAAGTCTCCTTCAAGCACCGGAGAGCAATCTACTGACTGCCGCTAGGACCGACTCCAGAATGACCCCATATACTCTGTAAGTGTCAAGCCTAACCTCGACGAAGTAGTGACGAGGCTAAGGCGGGCCACTTACAATAACCTATACATAATATAATAATAATAATAATAATAATAATAATAATAATAATAATAATAATAATAATAATAATAATAATAATAATAATAATAATAGGAAAGGAAAACAAGAAAGGTAAAGCAGCCAACTTATGAAAAAGAACTCAATGCTTGTAATCAGAGAACTCAGAATAACCGATCTCACAATTTCATGTAATAACACTGGAAATCAACACAATAACAACAATGAATACAGAACACACAATCCGTTGCGGCGCGCAACCCAATCCTGCCGTACAACACACAATCCTCCCTTAATTCACCATATTAATATCAAGAATCATATATAAAATCCATTGCGGCGCGCAACCTGATCCCACCTTATCATTATATCAATATTATAATCCTCCCTTATTTCACCATATAAAATCGCATATAAAATCCGTTGTGGCGCGTAACGCGATCCCACCATATCAGCATACTTAATATCATAATCCTCCTTATTTCACGATAGCAAATCACATATAAAATCCGTTGGTGCGCAACTCGATCCTACTATATTGGTATCAAATTCTTCCTTATTCCACCATATCACAACCGTTGCGGCGTGCAATCCGATCCATAAACAAATTCAATAAATGTAATCGATCTAGCAACTCAATTCACAAGAATCTCTACGATTAAAGAATATGAAAGTAAAGTAACAACGGAACCCCGTACCAAATCGAGGAATACTACAATTAATGCAAAGCAGCAAGACAAGCCAAATATATGACAATTAAAGTGTACGAGTAAGACAATTAAGGCAAGTAGCAATTAATCATGGAATCATGGAAGGAAGGAACATTTCAATACAAGAACAATTAATGATAAGTAACAAGTTACGGCATAGAAAGCAATTAAGGCATTTAACAGTTAAGCCATAGAATAAGATAGTGCATGAAATACGAGAAAGCATGGAAACAATTATTTTGATGGCATATATACACTCGCACCTCGCATATATGCTGTTACATACGTAATTCACATAACATATAGTTCAAGGGTTCCTAATTCCCTCAAATCAAGGTTAGACTCAACATTTAACTCGCTCTGCAACTCAAGCAATTACTCAACCACGACCTTGCCTTTTGAACAAGCCTCCAAACCAAACAAATCTAGCAATTTATTGGCCATACAATTCAAAGTAAGCTTTAAAAACTACCCACAAATGAAAGAGGTACAACTTATATCATTTTTGAAAAAGTCAATCCCCGGCCCATTTGGTTAAAATCGAGATTCGGATCAAAAACCCGATTACACATTCAGCCCCGAGCCCGGTTATGTAAATTGTTTCGAAATCCGACTTTAATTCGAGGTCTGATTCCCAAATTTACCAAAATTTCATTCTACCCAAATCCCTAATTTACCATGAAAATCCTAATTTTGATGATGAAATCTTATGAAATTCAATAGGTAATTGAAAGAAAATAGATTAAAGTCACTTACCAATGAATTTAGGAAGAAAATCTCTTGGGACAATCGCCTCTAGGGTGTTTAAGGTTGAGAAAATGTGAGAAATGAGTTAAGTCCTATGTTTTCCCTCTTTTACCCAGGTGCGGATGTCGCAACTGCGATATCTAGTTCGCAAATGCGAACTATGCCTCAGAAGCTAGAAGTCACAATTGCGACAAATTGATCGCAAATGCGAACTACCCTCCTTCGCAAAAGCGACCAAAGACACAGGACACATCGTAAATGTGACTCTTTCCTCGCAAATGCAAGAACTCCAGTCCCCAACCCATGCTCCCAAATGCAATGAGATGATTGCAATAGCAGTACACCAGCTAGTCCAACCTTAATCAAACTCATCTGAAACACGTTCGAAACTCACTCGAGCCTCTCGAGCTCCAACTCAAACATGCACACAAGTGTAATAATATCATATGAACTCGCTCGCGCGATCAAATCACCATAATAACATCTAAATCTACAAATCAAACCTCAAAATGAATGAAATTTCAAAGTGAAACTCAAGAACACTAGAATCGCATTTAAGCGTCCGAATCATGTCGAATCAATTACGAATTGAACCTAGTTTTGCAGACAAGTTTCAAATAGCAATACGGAACTATTTCAAATTTTAACCTCAAAATCCGAACCCGTTAGCCAAGAAGTCAACGTTTGGTCAAACCTTGGAATTCTTTAACTTTCAAAAATGCTTGTTTTCAGCAAAATGAGTTAAAACAAGCTAGAGACTTTCGAATTAAATTACGGGCATACTCCCAAGATCCAAACCACGATACGGACCCACCGGGATCGTCAAAATACGAATCCGGGTCCATTTACACAAAATATTGACCGTGGTCAACTCAAGTCATTTCAAAGACATAAATTCACATTTTTCTTAAATCTTTCACCTACAAATTCTCCCAAAAAAGACTCGAACTGCGCATGCAAATCAAGGAACACTAAATGGAGCTATTCGAGGTCTCCAAACACGAAAATAACGGCTAAAGTTCAAAATGACCTATCGTGTCATCACAAGTAATCACTATTTTTTAGGCACTCATTATATTTATAAATACAGTCGCGCAAATATATGAAATACAAAATTAAACAGTTGTAATTCCTATATTTTAGGCGGATTACCTTATTGTATTTATAAATACAATCGCGCGAATATATGGAATATAGCACAATAGCAACAAAACTTTGTAGAATTGATTTCATTGAGTTAAATTAGGAGCGATACACACTAATTGATCCTCTTTCCGTTATTAAACAGCTGGATTCCCCTATCTTTTAGGCGTATTTCGCTACTGTATTCATGAATACAGTAGCGTGAATACAGCGAATACAATCGTGTAGCAACTAAATAGTAGCTATAGGAAGTAATTATGTATATTGTAGCTATCGAAAGTTAATAGCTACTAACCAATAGTGATTTCTGAAAATTCCTCTATATTTTTGGTTGTTTATTCCGTATAATTAGGTCCGTAAAAGTTTTCTAGAAGGAAAATTAGCACTTTGTTTTTCGAAACAAGGTTGATTCACTTAGCTATCAATATTCTTAATACTAAAATTTTTACAAGTATATATATATATATATATATATATATATCTATTGATTCTACTACGCATATATATATATATATATGTACATATATATATTTATGAACCTACTACGCATTGTATACATCTATTGATTCTCCAAAATATCCTTAGTATTTATTACCAAATTAAGTTTAAGGAGTTTTTTGGGGAATTCATATCAAAATTCCAGCATTTCATCTTACTTATTAGGACCCCTACCTGAACTTTAGCAAAACCACGAATCCCTCCTTCCTATTGCTTTTTCCGGTGACTGCTCATGCTTATTTTGTTTCTCCGGGAAACTACTAATCCTCATTTCAATCGATAAAATTGAGGAAGCAAGAGTCATTCATCAAACACTGTCAAAGAATTTACGCAAGCACATCAATCAATCGTGATTCTAATTTGTTACTATTTCCTGTGGAAGGATAAGCCTATAGAGGATCTTCTCTATACAATAATAATTTGGGTGAAGTTCAAAGAAAAAAAAAAAATTCTCAGAAGCAATAATTTCTTGCACTTACTAACGAGATTTTTGCTTTCTAACCCCATTGAAACTTCACTTTGATACCATTATTTCATTTTAATCTAGTCTATTCTTTGTTCCGGGCTCGTCTGAGAAAGAAAAAAAAGGATTTTTTCTTTTTCTTTTCAAAATTTCTATTTTTCTCATTTTTCTGGTCATATTTTTGAAAAATTCACTATTCAGACCACCTTTTTTTTTTTTTTTATGATAGTATTTATCGGTACTTTCAAACTTAGAAGAAAGAAGTAATCACTCAATTTCTTGGCAGCTCTAATATATTAGATATCGTGCAAATCTTTTCTATACTAATCTAATGTAGAACCTTACTCTCTCTATTACATTACTCTATTTATTTTTTATTATTTTTGTCACGACCCGAAATTTCCATCCTCGGGATCTTGACGGCGCCTAACATTTCACTTGCTAGGAAAGCTAACATTAGATATAGTTATAAGCCATTTTAATAATTTAATTTAAATGAAAACCAATGAATTGAACAAACTGTAATAGAGTGTTTAAACTAAAATAACGGCGATATCCAGATTCAATCCTAAAACTAGTGTCACAAGGACACGAGTGACTAGAGTACCTCAAATAAAAGTCAGAATAAAAACATGACTGTCTGAAATGAAATAAACAGCTACAGTAATATAGAAGGGGACTTCAGGGCTACGAACGCGGTGCAGCTATACCTCAAGTCTCCATCAAGCACCGGATCCGAGCAATCTACTGACCGCTGCAAGGACCGACTCCAAAATCTGCGCAAGAAGTGCAGAGTGTAGTATGAGTACAATCGACCCCAGAGAGGATTACCGCAGGCAGATTGAGCGTCTTCAGCAGGGTAGTATGACAATTACCCAGTATGAGACTCGATTTGTGGACCTAGATCGACATGCCATTATCTTCCTCCCTATTGAGAGGGAGAGAGTAATGAGATTAATTGATGGGCCAACTTTCACTATCAGGCTACAGATGGCCAAGGATCGAGATGGTTCGTGGTCAGGAGAGGGAGACGGTGTCTGGTAAGAGGCCTCGTTGTTCCGGTAGTTTCAGTCGTGCCTCATTTAGAGGCAGGGGTACTTTGCCATTTCAATCAGCTCCTTCAAGCATCTTACAGTGCTTCGGGGAGTCGTGGTCCTTATGTACCTCATTTTGGGCAGGCAGCCTACAACGCACCATCAGCTCTTACCAGTGCATCTCCGATCTAAAGCTATTACCGTGGTTATCCTGCCAGTTTGGATCAGCTCCAACTTCAGCAGCCACGACAGCAGGATTAGTGTTTAGTGTGAGGGTGCTAGTTACATCAGGAGGTTATGTCCGAGATTGCTGAGCGGCATACCACAGCAGAGTTCTCGTGCCATGGTTCTGGCACCCGTTGCTTTACCGCTCACTTATCCAGCTAGAGGCAGGGGTCAAACAGTCAGAGGTGGAAGTCAACCCATTAGAGGTAGAGTTCAGGCCGTTAGAGGTGGAGGACAACCAGCTAGAGGCCGTCCGAGAGACGGAGGTCAGGGTGGTGGGGCTCAGCCTCGTTTTCATGCATTCCCAGCTAGACCTGAGGTCGAGTCATCTGATGCCGTTATCACATGTGTTATTCCAATTTCCCATCTTGGGTATGGATTGACTGTCATCATATCATGCTATAATAGACTATCACGCCAAGATGGTAACCTTAGCCATGCCGGGGTTGCCTCGATTAGAGTGGAGATGACTCCTAGCCATTCTACCAGCAGGGTTATTTCTTATGTCAAGGCTCGACGTATGGTCAAGAAGGGGTGTCTAGCTTATTTGGCTAATATTCGCGATTCTAGTATGGAGGTTCCTTCCATAGATTTAGTATCGGTTGTGCGTGAGTTTCCAGAAGTGTTTCTTGTAGATCTACCAGGGATGCCATCCAACAAAGATATTGACTTTTGTATTGATTTGGCTCCAGGAACTCTGCCCATTTCCATTCCGCCATACCGTTTGGCCCCATCAGAGTTGAAGGAATTGAAGGAGAAGTTGCAAGATTTGCTTAATAAGGGATTCATTAGACCTAGCGTCTCGCCTTGGGGTGTGTCCGTGTTGTTCGTGAAGAAGAAATATGGTTCGATGAGGATGTGTATAGACTATCGGCAGTTGAATAAAGTCACTATCAAGAACAAGTATCCGTTGCCGAGGATTGATGGCTTATTTGATCAACTTCATGGTTCCAAGGTGTTTTTGAAGATTGATTTGAGGTCTGGCTGCCATCAGTTGAAGATTAGGACATCGAATATTCCTAAGATGGCTTTTCAGACTCAGTATGGGCATTATGAGTTCCTAGTGATGTCATTTGGGTTGAAAAATACCCCAACAGTATTTATGGATTTGATGAACCAGGTATTCAAGCCCCATTTGGATTCCTTAGTGATGATATTCATTGATGATATCTTGATCTACTCCTACAGTCGAGACGAGCATGAGCAGCATCTTCAGATTGTACTTTAGACTCTGTGAGATAGTCCATTATATGCTAAGTTTTCGAAGTGTGAGTTTTTGTTAGACTCGGTCGCCTTTTTAGGGCATGTTGTATCAGCCGAGGGAATAAAAGTGGATCCCAAGAAGATTGAGCCAGTTCAGAACTGGCCTAGACTTACTTCAGCTACAGAGATTCGGAGCTTCCTAGGTTTGGCGGGTTATTATCGCCAGTTCGTGGAGGGATTTTCATCCATAGCAGCCCCATTGACTAGATTGACCTAGAAAGGTGCTACATTTGGGTAGTCGAATGAGTGTGAGTTGAGATTTTAGAAGCTCAAGACTACTTTGACTACGGCGCCAGTGTTAGTGCTGCCCACAGGTTCAAGATCCTACACGGTGTATTGTGATGCATCTCGAATTGGGCTCGGTGCAGTATTGATGCAGGATGGCAGGTGATTGCCTATGGATTGCGGTAGTTGAAGGTTGATGAGAAGAAATATTCTGTTTATGACTTAGAGTTGATGGCAATTGTTCATGCACTGAAGATTTGGAAGATTAACCTCTACGGCATGTCGTGTGAGGTGTTCACGGATCATCGGAGTCTATAGTATTTGTTCAAGCAGAAGGATCTCAACTTCAGGCAGAGGTGGTGGTTGGAACTATTATAAAGACTAATCACCATTTTGTATCATCCCGGGAAGGCCAATGTGGTGACCGATGCCTTGAGTAGAAAGGCTGTGAATATGGGTAGCCTGGTGTATATTCCAGTTGGTGAGAGACCGTTAGCATTAGATGTTCAGGCTTTGGCAAATCAGTTCGTGAGGTTAGATGTTTTGGAGCCCAATCATGTTCTGGCTTGCACGGTCTCTCGGTCTTCTTTGTATGAGCGCATCAGAGAGCATTAGTATGATGACCTCCATTTGCTTGTCCTTAAGGACATGGTGCAGCACAGTGGTGCCAAGCAAGTTACTGTTGGAGATGATGGGGTGTTGCGGATGCAGGGTCGGATTTGTATGCGCAATATGGATGGGCTTCGTGAGTTGATTCTTGAGGAGGCCCACAGTTCCCCATATGCTATTCATCCGGGTGCCGCCAAAATGTATCAGGACTTGCAGCAGCATTAGTGGTGGAGAAGAATGAAGAAGGATATAGTTGCATACGTGGCTCGATGTTTGAATTGTCGGCTTGTAAAGTACGAGCATCAAAGACCTGGTTGTTTGCTTCAGAGGCTAGAGATCCTCGAGTGGAAGTGGGAGTGTATTACCATGAATTTTGTTGTTGGGCTCCCACGGACTCAGAAGAAGTTCGACGCAGTATGGGTCATTATGGATAGGTTGACCAAGTCGGCACATTTCATTCCAGTGGTAGTTACCTATTCTTTAGAGCGGTTGGCTGAGATCTATATTTGCGAGATCTTCCGTCTTCACAGTGTACCCGTGTCCATCATTTCTGATCGAGATACGCATTTCGCCTCGCACTTCTGGAGGGTCGTATAGCATAAGTTAGGAACACAAGTTGAGTTGAGTACAACATTTCACCCCAGACGGACGGAGAGTTCGAGCGCACCATTCAGATATTGGAGGATATGTTTCGCGCTTGCGTTATGGATTTCGGGGTTCTTGGAATCAGTTCTTGCCGCTTGCAGAGTTTGCCTACAACAGCAGCTACCATTCGAGTTCGCGATGTTGTGTTCACGGTTGAAGAGAGGGTATTGCTCCGGGTTTCACCCATGAAGGGTGTGATGAGGTTCGGAAAGAATGGCAAGTTGAGCCCTAGGAATATCGGACCCTTTGAGATTCTTGAGAAAGTGGGAGAGGTGGCCTATAGACTGGCATTGACACCCAGTTTATCAGCAGTCCATCCGGTGTTCCATGTGTCCATGCTCTAGAAGTATCACGGTAATTCGTCCCATGTGTTAGATTTCAGCTAAGTCCAATTGGACAAGGATTTGACTTATGAGGAGGATTCGGTTGCCATTCTAGCCCGGCAAGGCCGGAAGTTGAGGTCTAAAAGTTATGCTTCAGTTTGAGTGTAGTAGAGAGATCAGTCGACCGAGGCATCCACATGGGATTCCGAGTCGGACATGCGGAGTAGATATCCACACCTTTTTACCAGTCCAAGTACCTTTCTATGTCAGTTCGAGGAGCGAACGTTTGTGTTAGAGGTGGTGAATGTGATGATCCGATAGGTCACTTTGGGTTTTAGACTTCATTTATGTGTTCTGAGACCTCGGATAGCTACATTAGCCATTCTCAATTTGTGTGCACAGTCCGTTCTTTTTTCCAAAAAAGTTTTATGTGAAAAAAAAGAGAAAATATGAATTTTAACCTTAAAAATAATTTGAGTTGACTACGGTCAATATTTCTTGCAAACGGACCCGGGTCAGTATTTTGACGGTCCTGATGGGTCCGTACCGTGATTTGGGACTTGGCGGTATGCCCGAAACAGAATTCGAAGTTCCTAACTTGATTTAATGTGCTTTGTTGAAAACTAATAATTAATTTTTAAGTTTGATCATAGGCTGACTTTGTTGCTATCGGGTTCGGATTTTGGTTCTGGAACTTGGTATAGGTTCATTTCACTATTTATGACTTAGCTGTAAAATTTGGCACAAAACGGAGTTGATTTGACGTGATTCGGACGTCCGGTTGTAAATTTGCATATTCTTGAGTTTCTTTGAAAATATAATACATTTTGATGTCTGATTCGTAGTTCTAGGTGTTATTTTAGTGTATTGATCGCGCGAGCGAGTTCGTATGATGTTATTACACTTGTGTGCACGTTTGGTTTGCAGTCCGAGGGACTCAGGTGAGTTATGGATAGGCTACGGATTGATTTTTGACTTAGGCAATTGCTGGTTTTTGAGATTTCCAATATCTTCTGCATTGTGCTTCGAGATCGCGAAGAGAAAATTTGGGGCTGGGGTGGTTTTCTTCTACGCGAACGCGAAGGATTGGGGGGCTTACTCTTCGCAAACGCAACCACCCTCTCGCAAAACCAAAGGTTTGTGGGATTTTCACAACTCTGAAAGCCGAAGACGAAGCGAGGAAGGCAGCTACAGAGCAGCAGATAAGGAAGAGATTTAAGCAACTTAATTGACCTACCGGACTCTAAAGAAAGGGTACCACTTATTTGGAAACTAGAAACTTGCCGGTTTCGAAGCGAAACTCGATGCTACTTTAACACAAGGGCCGGTGTCCATCATTGAAAGTGGCATCTCTGTTTGCGCACATTGGAGAAAGTGCTCTGCTAGTGAAATCGGTCCATTGACACCTATAATTGTTTCAACCAAGGCCGAGCACTCTTCTCGAATTTTGGATGCACTCTCGCTTTAAGTAGCATAAACCTCTATGTGGAAAAGATTCTTATTGCAAAATGAATGGCATTCTAGAAGCTCTCACTCAAACAAGGGCTTCCTATACTATACTAAACAGAATCAGTGGACATAGAGCATGTCCCCCTCCTGACGTTCCCCTTTCCGGGGGAGTTGGCTAGCAACTCTGTGCGAACACGAACGCGAAGGCCAGGGGGACAGGCCATCGTGAACACGTAGCATTTCTCGGGGACGCGAAGGCCACTTGGACCGCTGCCCTTTGCGATCCCGTCAGGCCCTTTGCGAACGCTAAGAAGTCCTGACGCCCAGTGACTTAAATGTTAACAAAGCGAGATTTTCTTCATTTTTCACCATCTTCACATTAGAGCTCGGCCTAGATGCGATTTTGAAGAGAAATTTCATCCCCATTTCATAGGTTAGTATACTTTAACTCATTTTCTTCCATTTCCATCAACACCCATAGATTTCTAACCTTAATTTATGCTATTTCATGGTAGAAAATTAGGGATTTGGGTAGAATTGAGGGTTTTTCTAAAATTGTGATTTAGACCTCAAATTGAGGTTGGATTTCGAAACTAATCACATAAGCTCAGGGAGTGAATGGGTAATTGGGTTTTGGTCCGAATCTTGGGTTTGGACCAAGCGGGTTCAGGATTGACTTTTGTTGAATTTTTGGAAAAAGTGTAAAGATCGTTGCTTTATCTATTTTAATTGATTTCACTAGCATTGTTTGATGATATTAAATCGACTTTGGTTAGATTTGATCGGTTTGGAGGCGGATTTTAGAGGAAAGGCCCCAGTTGAGCTTTGAGTTGATTGCAGAGCGAGGTAAGTGTCGGGTCTAACCTTGATTTAAGGGAATTAGGAACCCTTGAACTATTTGTTAGGTGAATTGCGTGTGTAACGGCGTATATGCGAGGTGACGAGTGTATAGACACCGTCAAAATAATTGTTTCTATGCTTTCTCGTATTTCATGAATTATCTTATTCCATATCTTAATTGTTACATGCTTTAATTGCTTTCTAAGTGGTAACTTGTTACTAGTCATTTAATTATTCTTGTATTAAAATGCTCGTTCCTTCCATGACTCCATGATTAACTGCTACTTGCCTTAATTGTCCTACTTATACGCTTTGGCTTTCATATACTTGGCTTGTTTTTTTGCTCTTGTATTATTTGTAGCCTTCCTTTGATTAGTATGTGATTTCTTTATTGCTTTGCTTTTATATTCTTTAATTGTAAAGATTTTTGTGAATTGAGCTGCTGGATTGATTATAATTATTGAGTTTGTTTATGGATCGAGTTGCACGCCGCAACGGTTGTGATATAGTGGAATTAAACAGGATTTTGATATTGATACGGTGGGATCGAGTTGCGTGCCGCAACGAATTTTATATGTGACTTTGATATTGATGTGGTGAAATAAGAGAGGATTGTGCGTGTACGGTGGGATAGAATTGCGTGGCGCAACGGATTGTGTGTTCTGTATTCATTGTTGTTATTGTGTTGATTTCCAGTGTTGTTACATGAAATAGTGAAAATAGGTTATTTCGGGTTCTCTGATTACAAGAATTAAGTTCTTTTTCATAAGTTAACTGTCTTACTTTTTCAGTTTTTCTTTCCTACTATTATTATTATACTGCGTAAAAATTATTGTAAGTGACCTGCCTTAGCCTCGTCACTACTTCATCGAGGTTAGGCTCGGTCCATACGAAGTACATAAGGTTGGTTGTACTCATACTACACTCTGCACTTCTTGTGCAGATTTTGGAGTCGGTCCTAGCGGCGGTCAGTAGATTGCCCGGATCCGGTGCTTGACGGAGACTTGAGGTACAGCTGCACCGCGTTCGCAGCCCTGAAGTCCCCTTCTACATTACTCTAGTAGTTTATTTCATTTCAGACATTCATGCTTTCGTTCAAACTTTTATTTGTAGTACTCTAGTCGCTCGTGTACTTGTGACGCCAGTTCTAGGGTTGTATCTGGATATTATCATTATTTTAATTTAAACACTCTATTATAGTTTATTCAGTTCGTTGGTTTTCATTTGAATTAAATTGTTAAAAATGGCTTATAACGATATCTAACATTGGCTTGCCTAGCAAGTGAAATGTTAGGCGCCATCACGGTTCCAAGGTGGGAATTTCAAGTCATGACAGTTTTCATATTTCATCATCAAATTTTTTATAAGATAAGTTGATTGAAAAAGTTTTATTTAATTAATAAAATTTCCTCTCTTTTTTTGTTTTGTTTGTCCACCACTTAGTATATTATACGTAAAAGGGGGTGTGGGTAAGGTAAAGGGTTTCTGATACATTTGAAAAAATCGAAATCCCGACTAGGAATTTTTAACAAACAGGATCAAAATCACTACTCTTTCATTTCGACACAAAAAAAGATTTTTCTACACCCCTTTCTTGTGTCAAAGACTAGGAAGACAAATAATCCCTCCTAGAATTTTTTGATCTCTGCATTTATCTCCTGCTTTCTTATGCCTAGTATTTAGACAAATTTAACTTTCTTTCTATTTAGAATAGAAAACTATTGATACGTCTTATGGCATTGAAATCAGTCAATAGTAACATAGTCACACTACTCCAATTTAAAAAAACGAAATCAAAATAATGAAAGTCAAATACTCTTCTTCAAATTCTACATTACATGTTTTTTTTCTACGAGATGCTGGGAATCCCTTGTACCATATAGTATGTAGATTTTGAGAAGAGTATAAATAAGACAAGGGAATTTTTAGAATTGTTACTTGACACTTTTGAGACATAATTTAAATAGATTTAGAGAAAGCTAATAAGAATTAAGACAAATTAAATTAATGAAACTTAATTTGTGGTAAAAATAAATTAAGATTGAGTCATATTTTTATAGTAAATAGGTTCTCAAAGCTTTTCAAAAATAAGGATTCCTATTTTAATAGTTATTCACTAACCACATGATCCATTTTCTTTCATTTCATAATTTTCATGTTTTTAGAAAAATTATGTAGAGAAATAAAATAATAGTTGAGATATTATTACAATAATTAGATATAATATGTTCAGAAAATAAGAAAATAGATTTTTATGATTAATATTTAAATTGAGTGCGGTTAGTTTAAGTTTGAAAGTATAAGATAATTTTTTGAAAATGCATTCTAATTTATAGAAGCATAAGAGTTATTTGAATTTGAGATTAGATTTTTCTTTTTGTTAAATATGATAAGAAAAAACATATTTTTGATATAGAGCTAAAGTCTACTGAATTAATTTTTAATTTTTATTTCTATTAACTTAAAATGAGTTTGGTAGAAATGATATTAAGATCAAACAAGCTAATGAAAATTCGGATTGCAATGTAATAATATTTAGTATTGAGTAATATAATACCAAAAATAAGGAATAAATAGAGAAAAAAATTACCATAAAAATTAGGAGGGATAAAACTTATTTAAATTTAAGATAGAGAAACTTTCTTTAACTATTATGAAAAGAAAGGTCATGTAGCGGATAAGGCACATAATTAGTTTAGAAAATAAAAAAATATATACAATACTTACAAATATTATTGCCTAATTTAAACAATTTAAAATTTTCGAGCAATATTTTTACAATAAAATAAATTTTAATTTTAAAATTAAAAAAATTATGTATGTGTGTGTGTGTTTGTATAAAGTGACAAGTTAAATAAGCTGATAACTGTATTTTACTTGATTTTTAATATATAGTTTTCTATATAAAAATAAATAGATAATAATATTCTTCCCTAATTTTTAGTAAATTATGTAGGAAAGACTGCAGAAGAAATGGTGCAGAATCAAGAAAGATATTAAGAAATAACATACCAAAAAAGAAGAGTAAGATATGATGGAGTAAATAAATAAGGTACCAAAAGAAGACAATATACGATCGGGACTTTCATAATAGAGATAATTAACCCATAATTTATCCATAACTAAGATCCATAATTAAGCTCATAACTAAAGCATAACTAGTTATGGCATGGTTATAAAATGGACGTCTCAGAAATTCGAAAGGGACGTCGGGAAAGGAGAGCTCAGCACACAATTGAATCCATTTAAGAGTTTTTTCTTTTTATTTCAGTCAATTGTTCAGTTCTTTTTATTTTTGCTCAGTCGTTACTGTGGCTTTTGTTTTAGTCCTAATAAATTTTAGCTTTGAAAATTACTCGATATCATACTTTTAATTAAATAAGGAGAAACATTCTTTCTGAATATTTCTTTCTATTTTTTTACCTAATGGACAATAATATTTTTGTTAGCAGTACTAGTTCCAGTATGGAGTAACTCACTATGTGTTGGGACAATGACAGATCTTAATATTTCTATATAGTAGTAGATATCATTTCCTTGAGTTGAAGCTTTCTATTCAAATTTTATCTGCTTTATAGTTAGATATTATTTGATTTGTTAACATCTATCTATTTCGTTGGACATATTAACTTCTTACTAATTATGTAATCGAGAGAGGCGGAAGAAGTAATACAGTTAATTTTAGTATTGATAGATGTTAACTTTTATTTAGTGACATCTAGCTCTTATATGTCAAATAATATATTATTACTATAATATATTATAGCTCTTAAAAGTGATCAAATGGTCAAATATGCAGTGATGGGTGCCAACATTACACAACTCATGAAAGAATTAACAGAAACAAGAAATAGGTAAAATGCAATGTTTCAAACTTTGAAAAATCAGTTTGACATTACTTCAATGATGGAAAACTTTATGACCAATCTTGTTAATGCTTTTAAACATGTTGATATCCCCAATTTTTTGCCCTATTCTGTTATCAATTTGGGTTGTAGCAATCTTTATCATGCAGGAAACAATATGTTTCCTATTTCAGGATATACACAATCAATTTCACTACCATCAGCAACAATGTTTAACTCCACAGGTCAAGGTGGATCTATTTTTTATCCAATACAATTTTGCAGTTCACCTTTTATGACCTTTTCTGATCTCACTACAGCCACTGTTGGAAGGCCTGTTAACTTCTTTAGTCAAAGACCATATGTTCCTCCAGTACATATGGAAGAAGGTGATTTGAATGCTCAACTTAATTTCTTTCAAGGGGAAGATACTGGAGGAAATAATTAACCCTTGAAGCGTTCAATCGGGAGAATGAACAAACCAGAAATGGGGGTTGAAAGTAAACTTCTGTCTCTCTAAATTATGGTAGTTCATTATGTAATCTTAGTATAATGGCTAGTTATGTTTTTTTTAAGTTGAAAGTGAAAGAAACTGTGGTTTGAACAACATGTAATATACTTTTTCGTACTTTGTTAGTTGAACTCCAAGACAAAAGGATATTGCTGTTGTTCAAACCAAAGTTTTCTCCACCTTCAACTAAAAAATAAATATAACTAGTCATTATACTAACATCACAGAATGAAACACCATGATTTGGAGAGAGTAAAAATTCACCATCCACTCCCATTTTTGGTTTGTTCATTCTCCTGAATGAACGCTTCAAGAGTTAATTATTTTCTCTAGCACCTTCCCTTTGAAGAATTAAGTTGAGCATTGAAATCACCTTCTTCCATATGTACTGAAGGAACAAATGGTCCTTGACTAAAGAAGTTAACAGGATATCCAACAGTGGCTGTAGCGAGATCAAAAAAGGTCATAAAAGGTGTAGTTTAGAATTGTATTGGCTCAGAAAATAGATTTACCTTGTCCTGTGGAGTTAAACATTATTGTTGATGACAATGAAATTGATTGTGTATATCTTGAAATAGGATACATATTGTTTCCTGCATGATAAAAACTGCTACTACCAGGATTGATAATAGAACAGGGCAAAGAATTGGGATATATATATATATATATATATATATATATATATATATATATATATATATATATAT